>OY992896.1:48028793-48293793 GCA_963921405.1 Cepaea hortensis
ACTGTAGCGAAAATAACACCGATGGTAGCGACAACAGCGACTGTAAAGATAATAACACCGATGGTAGCGACAACAACGACTGTAGTGATAAGATCGATGGTAGTTACAACAACAATATTAACGACAACAGCGACTGTAGCGATAACACCGATATTAGCGACAGACAACGATGGTAACTACAACAACGACTGTAGCGATAATAAACCGATGGTAGCGACAACAACGACTGTAGCTATAATGTTGTTTGTCCATCAAGAATGATGATGACCATTCATGTCATCCAGTGGGGTTGAAAGTATGGAGCCGTGGGTTCTAAGATGGCTGATAAGGCCTATTTTGGCTCGAAATGTTCTTTGACAATGTGGGCAAGGAATGCTTGACGTTTCTGGAGGAGGATTTCCTGCAGTAGTTTTTTTGTCCTGCCTTTTCTTCACAGCTCTTGCAGTCCTGGTTGCCTCACATATGACTGCACCCTTGCGTAATGATGCACGCCACGAATTTCGGTCTCTGGCTGCAGCCTCCCAGGTGTCATGATGAATTCCAAAAGCCTTCAGTGAAATTTTCAGAGTGTCTTTAAAGCGTTTCCTCTGGCCACCTTGGGAGCGTTTACCACAACGCAGTTCGCTGTAAAAAATTCGTTTAGGGAGCCTGTGATCTGGCATGCGAGTCAAGTGACCAGCCCAGCGAATCTGATTCTTCATCAGTAGAGTGTGGATACTGGGCATGGATGCTCTTTCTAGGACTTCAGTGTCTGGAATCTTGTCTTGCCATTTAATATTCAGTAGCTTCCTTAGGCAGACTGTGTGGAAGTGGTTTAATTTCCTAGCGTGTCGCTGATAAACAGTCCAGGTTTCACAAGCATATAGCAGTGTGGATAATACAACTGCTTTGTAGACTTTTAGCTTTGTTTGCAGGCTTATTCCAGTTCTGTCCCATACATTCTTGTACAGTCTGCCAAAGGCCGCACTGGCCTTGGAAATTCTTGCATTCACTTCGTCATCAATTGTGGCAGCTTGTGACACAGTGCTGCCAAGATAGGTGAATTTGTCCACAACACTTAGTCTATGATCATTCACTTTGATATTCGGCACAGTGTGATTATTCCCTGGAGCTGGCTGGTACATAACTACAGTCTTCTCCAAGTTGATATTGAGCCCAAAGTTGGCACAGGCATGTGAGAAAGCTGAAACATTATGTTGCATTTCCGCCTCTGAGTTGGCGTACAGAGCGCAATCATCAGCAAACAGGAGCTCTCTGACGGTGTCGCTGTTAATTTTGGTTTTAGCTTTCAGCCTTCTGAGATTGAATAACTTTCCATCCATACGGTAGTTGATGTCTATTCCAATGTCGTCGTTCTCGAAGGCATTCATCAGCATGGCTGAAAACATGAGGCTGAACAGTGTTGGTGCCAGGACACATCCTTGCTTCACTCCATTGGTGACAGGAAAGGGTTCAGACAGTTCACCATTTACCTGTACTCTTGCCTGCATGCCATCATGAAATAGCCGCACTATTTGGACAAACTTTCGTGGACAGCCATATTTTGCCATAATCTTCCACAGTCCTTCTCTGCTGACTGTGTCAAAAGCCTTGGTAAGGTCAATGAAAGTGGAGAACATTTCGCAGTTCTGTTCCTGACATTTCTCTTGCAGCTGCCTTGCAGCGAAAATCATGTCAACAGTTCCTCGTTCTTTTCTGAAGCCACACTGACTCTCAGGAAGAAGACCTTGATCGAGATGGGCTGTGAGGCGATTGAGAAGAATTCTGGCGAGTATCTTCCCTTCAATTGAAAGCAAGGAGATGCCTCGGTGGTTGTCACAGGATTGGCGGTTTCCTTTACGTTTGTACAGGTGGACTATTGACGCGTCCTTGAAATCTTGTGGCATGGTCTCATTCACCCATATGTTTGTAATGACTTGGTGAAGCTGCTCTGTTAGGACCGGCGCACCTGCCTTGTATATCTCTGCTGCGATGGAGTCAGGACTAGGTGCCTTGCCGCTGGAGAGTTGCTGGATGGCTTTGTTTACTTCCACTATGGTTGGCAGGTCATCAAGTGTCTCATTGGTAGGAACTTGAGGAAGGCAGTTGATGGTTTCATCATCGAAGAAGGAAGTTGCATTTAAGATGTTGCTGAAATGCTCTGCCCAGCGTTGAAGGATTTCTTTCTTATCGGTGATCAATGTTCCCCCACCTGCACTGAGGAGGGGAACTACGCCTGGTGATGTAGGACCATGGACCGCTTTCAGTGAGTCGTAGAAGTTTTTCATATCATGTCTGTCAGCAAAGCCCTGAATTTCATCAGCTTTGCTGCTCAGCCAGGAGTCCCGCATGTGCCGAAGTTTCTGCTGCACTACTCTCTGAATGTTCTTGAAGGCATCTTTATTTTTATGTTGACTTTGAATTCACTTTTCAAGGGAACATGGTTTACTCTTTTAGCTTTGCTTGTTTTATCTTTGTTTGTATGTCGACCGCAGTTAAGGGTACCCACCAACCGCGGCTAGCTGGTTAGGTAGTGATGGAGCAGACAATGTTTAGGGCACCTTTTCTAGCCCCTTCCTCATACTATGGAGGTGAGCAGTGTGTTCCTTTAGAGGGCTGCTCAGTCGCTCAGGGGGCTGCCGAATCCCACTGCTGCTCCGGTCAGTAGAAGACGACCATATAGCCTGAGCCGCCTGTGTGCAGGTCTGCGACTACGGCTGCCAGCGTACCCACGCCTGCCGCTTCGCCGCTCGCCCATCGCCACAGGGCTTGAAGGTGGTATATGACGTTGGATGAAGAATGACTTGCGCGATGACTTGGATTAAAGTGAGGAAGAGTTGCGCAATTCGTCGACCTCACTCTCTCGCCTGAGTCCATCTGAGTCCAGTGGCACGACAAGTCGAGACGACTGGAGACGAATACAGGTGCAGTGGATGACCAGGGCGCTCTACGTGCCTTGCCGTGCTCATTACGTTCCACAACGCTTTGCAGGTAAACGCCGTCTTACCCGTTGAATCAACGGGTAGCTTGTAGCTATAATAACACCGATATTAGCGACAGATAACGATGGCAACTACAACAACGACTGGTGCGACAACACCGAGTATTAACGTGCCAAGTAGCTGATTACCGGCTCGTCTATTCAGCCAGAAGGGCAGTTGTAAGCAGGAACAGGTCACAACGGAGAATATCAAACAAACCAATGTCCTCGCCATTGTAGTCAGTGTTTATTCTCAAAAGTCATCGCCGCCGTTATACACTCATTATTAACAGGCGTGGGCTGACATGCGATGGTTCTAAAACACTCTATCTACTAGTTACTACCAACTTACAGCTTGGCTCAACCTTGGCTTGACATCCGCGTGTGTTGAATTGATGTCGCTTGACTTCTGCATTCGCTTTTCCCAACCGTCGTGTACAAAGACCCTGGCAAGAGTGACTTGGTCTTGCCGTCTGTCTCGTGTGCCACACAACTAATGTCACGTGATACGCAACTCATTGGAGTCACTTCCCTTTCTTCATCATCATCTGTTGCTCCACCGACTTCTCTTGTAACCCTGTTCTTACTCTGTCCGTTTCCCGCTGTATCCCTCATATCGGTCCATGGCATTATGCCCCCCCCCCCCCAATTTTTGAAAATGGTGTAGCCATTTTCATAGTCTATTTGGTTTTTTAATCCCATGACATGGAGCGATATGAGTAGTCAGGTTATTACTCTACACTATATTGTTGTCTTTCCACAACCGTATTATATCTGATAATATGATAGCATGGCATTCTATTAACCACTGCAGAAAATGAAAAAAAAATTATTATTATGTTCAGGCACGCCCTATCAACCTACTTTCCGCGCAGGCGACGTGTAGCCAACCTATGGGGGGGGGGGGGGGTGTTAGTCTAACATACTATGAGCTTCATAAAGTCCCGTGGCCTCCCCATAGTAGTCCCTCATTTGCCCTACAGACAAGCAACCTCAAACCTATCAAGACCATTATGTCCGAATGAGGGTTTATGCGTGGTTAATAGGTACCATTACCATCTATATTATTATTTCTATATGGTATCGTGGAACATGAGCAATGTGTACATGACTTGTGTACCGCTGTATTTCTCGGTTGTCATTTGGGTTTTCCATGTGACGTAATAATTTAATACTCATATATGGGGTAATTGCATAAACCTTTGTCTTCTTGCGGTCTACTTATATTTCAGTTGTCTAGGGTGATTACTTCTTCTTCGTGAACGATGTCTTTTCGTACTATAACCGCAAGTTCATCTTACTGCCGATATAGATGTATACTGTAGACTCATTTATCAACATCTTTTTATCTGTCAAAGTTTATAATACTTTGATCTTCTATCTTCCCCGCTGGTAGCTGTTGGTCGATGTGGAACCGCTTTCTGTTATTTGCATTCTTCATGCCGGTCTAATGCCATCTTTTAGCCCTAAGTTGGTGTGGTAGACTCGTTCAGAGTTGAACAATGGCGATGTACCTTAATATATATGTACATTTGTATGCATGGTCATCTCTATTATGGAATATGTCAATCAATGAATAAAATTATCAACAATAAATTTCATTGACATATATGAGATATTCATGCAATATCATACACTGACAGCAAATTAAAATGTGACATTGATTTACATTATCAATGTGTTTATATATTGTAGTATCAATATTAAAATTAACTACCACCATTCACTCGTGTCATTTGTTGCAACTTTGTTTCTTGACCGTGTCGTTTTATGTTACTCTCGTTGCCAGCGTTATTATACTGTATGATTTGTGTCTCTTGCTTAGTCTTGGTGTTTCTCTTGTCTTGTGTTCTTGTTGCAAAAGATCAATTATTAAGTATTCCCCCACTCTGCATATGTAAGAACATTTTACCATAAATAGTAATGTATATGAAAAACTATATATCACAATTGCACAACGATATCTTGTTACCATCATTGTAATATGTGTGATGATATGTTTCTCGGTGATTATACCATGGTCTATGATGGCTGCCGTTACCTCGGACCTAATCACAGTAGTTTGTGTCGATATCATTAAGTCTTTGATGACATCAGTGTTCTCGTTGTACTTGTGCTTGGTATTGTTGTTGTCTGTTGTAATATTCTCAATTCTCAGCTATGGTATGTTCTCTTTTCGATACCGTAGGTTTCTCTCACTTGGTATCTGAAACTTGGCTGTTATACCTGTATTGGCTGATAGCTTACTTATAATGAATAAAACATGCAATCTAATAACTTACATGTGATAGATGGAATATGATAATTTACATCTGATCGATGGAGTATGTAATGTGATTTCTGGAATATGCAATATGATAGTTTATGCCTGATTGATGGAATATGCAATGTGATAATTTACACCTGATCGATGGCATATGTAATGTGACAATTTACATTTGACTGATGGGATATGCAGCATGATAGATGAATTCATATTCTAATTGTGTTGCGTATCCCTTACGGGACGTTGCAGTCAACACCAGCATTTTCAGCTGCTATTGATGTACTAGGCAAATGTTACGTTCAGTAGTTTGCCATTGCTTTCTGAACGACCGGCCTCTATACCTTTTTCGAAAAAACCTGCACCGCCGTGTTTCGAACCCGGGTATACGGGCTCACAAACCGCGTTCGCAAGCCCTTCAGCCAGAATTCATATTACCCATCAATAAACCTACTTTCCCTGAATTATTTAACCGTGGGTGTGGTTTGTTCTACTTGTGTAACCTGGGCACATGCTGGTTTATTCTGGTTTGGCGCCCTAGGATTGTAGACCAGGACTGGTATCTTTTCAGGTATATGGATGGGTTTACGGTGGTGCTTGCACGGTTCTCCCACTCTTTCATTCTTCTTCTGTGCATTCTGGTAATTAATAAAAATGGAAAAAAATATGTACATATCTGACTCTTACTAATTAATTAAGTACAATGTCAAATTGACTGCTGGTATCTGTAGTCATTCTATACGGCAGTTCAGAGTTTTAAGTAATATTTGGATATCTTTATCCTTGTTACCCTTAATGTACTCTGAATGTACTTGTTTTAAATTATCTCATTACCTTATAGTGTCTTTCTTATGTACTGAAGTTTAAAAAATTGTTGTATTTATTGTGTATGTAGTGTGGAGTATGTAGTGGATAGTAATGTCTTTTAGTTGTATGGGTATGTGTCTAGGTGCATACCAAAATAAGTTGAGATGGTAAGTAACTTGAATGTTGAATGTATATGTGGAGAGATGTTTCCTTTTTTTATTTGTTAACAAGGTGATATTCTTATATTGCGATTTTACTGTGTTCTCAATGTGTGTGGTAGTATTGTTTGTTTTATGTATATTAACCTAACTGATTAATAGTATAAGATATTTATAGAATATCTGTGACAGTTACTTTACTTATTATCACAGTTTTACAGTAGGATAAAATAACTATGTTTATTGCATTGAACTGTCAGTGATCTATTTGTACTTGTTTATGTGCAGTTCAATGTATTTGTAGTTGTTATCTTTTGGTATCATTTTTCTCTAGTTGATGTTTTTTGTCTTCGATTTCGTCTTTTCTTAAGCCTATCGCTCTCCAGTATCTTTCCCAGTTTGTTATTTTAATTTGTTGTATTCTTCTGTCTTTTTCTGATTTCGATATCCCTGAATTGCTATGTCAGATCTAGTGTAGCGTACATTAGGTATTTTCGGTGGAGTTTTATTTTGCCATCCTAATTGAGTATAGTTAATCCTATCAATTTGTCGAGGTTTTACCATATTTATTGACTTTACTGGTCGATGTATCATTTCTTCTTCATCATGGGATGAAGTAGATATATATCCTAAGGGTGGAGAATATTTTTCTGCGGCATTTGCAATTGTGTTTGTCTTTATATTTTTGTCTGTTTTTTCTTTTAGATATGGACCTATGATCTGTTTTACTGTTACTGTGCTTGCACTAAATGATGGACTCAATTTACTAAACTTTTCTATTGCAAAGGTTGCTTTGTCTTTTTCTTCTTTGCTTAAATTTTCTCGGAGGGAAAGTGATTTCCAGTCCATGATTTTATCTGTTAGCCATCTGGGTAGATTACCTGTGTCTAAGGTGTTATTATCATTAGCTACTAAGTTGTCATCTAACTTTTCATCTATCTTACCCATCGAATTGGCTTCGTATATGCACGCCTCATTGTCTGTATCGTTATCACTGTCGTTTTTTCCAGTTTGTATTTTTACTGCGTTTGTTTGTTCACATTCGTTTGGTGAACTACTAGTAAATAGGAATGCTGTACTGGCCTCTTTCCAAATTTTCCTAACCTGGCAGTCTCTACTTACATGTTCGTACGTATTACATACATAACATTTTACATTCTTCTTGTAAGCAGTGTACTTGCTAGTTTTTTGTGATATCCAGTTTTGAAGATATGTGTTATAATCTGGGTTCTTGTCACACATTTCCAGGGAGCCGTGTTGTATCTTGCAATACGGACATTGTCTCCAGTATCCTTTTTTGATTCTGCCCGGTTCCCTTTGTGCATTTTGACTCTTGTAATATGGTCCTCTTTCTCGATATTGTGGACCACCTTGTTGGAATTTATTTGGTTTTGTATTATATCTTTGGTTGGGCTCATTGGCTGTTGCCCCTATTACTAAATCTGGCTGCGCCCCTTCTGCGAAAATATCTTTGTGGGCGTTGTAGAATGCTTCGCCTTTTGCTTCCATTTCTGCTATCGTTGTACATTTATTCTCTACTAGAAATGTTGCCATTTCTGCTGGAACTGAGGAGATTAGTTTTTCTCGAACCATGAGATCGCGTAGTTTATTGAAGTCCGACCCTATGTCAGCAGCTTTGAGCCATTTATCAAAGAGTGACGTCGTCTCAGCTAGGTAATCTAGAAAATTTTGATTGGTTTTTGGTGCTAAGGTTCTAAATTTGGTTCGTAATCCTGCTTGGTCTAGTGAGAAGTGTGATAGAACTCGGTTTCTAACTTATGTGTAGTTAGTGCGAAGGTCTTCAGGTATCACCTCCACCACTTTTAAGGGCTCAAGGGCCAAATGCCTGTGGAAGAGTATGGCCCAGTCTTCAGATGGAACTTTGTAGTGGTTCATTAATAGTTCGAAGTTTGTTACCCATGCCGAGATGGAATCCCCTTGCGTGAAGTTTCTAATAAGTCCGCTATATCGTTTAGTAGGATCTAACGCTTTTGCTGTTGCCTTTGCCTGGGCTATCTCTGCGTCTTTGTCTTTCTCTAATTTTTTCACCTTTAAGTTGCCTTCAATCTCTTTGTCTTTAATTAATAAACCTGTTGCCAGTCTCTCCTTTTCAAAGGCAAGTTTTTCTTTCTCCAAGGCTATTTTTTCCTTCTCTATTGCTGCTTGTGTCTCAATTTTTTCTGTATCTCTGGCTGCTTGTGCCTCCATTTTTCCTTTATCTATGGCTGCTTGTGCCTCCCTGGCTTCCTTTGCAGCTGCTCTCTCTTCAAGTTATTGTGCTTGATGTTATTTTAATTCTTGTTTGGCCCACGTTGCTAGGTCGGGCCCGGTCATGCCACACTTCTCTCCCATGGCTATGAAGTCTTGTAATGACGACAAGTTCGTTAGATATGCTCACCTACTTTGCTATGAATGTGATGTTTTAGCAGGTATTAATAGTATCTAGCATATGCTGTCTTTGGTTATGTGGTGACTGATTGTGTGATTATTTAAAGTTGATCTTTGTGACGTTATTCAATGATATTCACAAATAGAAGTAACCTTTGTTTGAAACTTATCGTGGTGTCACAAGGTTTTAAATATTACCCCAGAAATGATAGGTGATGTATACTATGAGTGGCTATCTGAAGTATATTGTCTTACTTTATCAGCACTGGAACACCCAGAAAATATGAGTGATGCTCGTGGGTCTTGTTTTTGGTCATTGAAAACCAACTTACCAACTTACAGCTTGGCTCAACCTTGGCTTGACATCCGCGTGTGTTGAATTGATGTCGCTTGACTTCTGCATTCGCTTTTCCCAACCGTCGTGTACAGAGACCCTGGCAAGAGTGACTTGGTCTTGCCGTCTGTCTCGTGTGCCACACAACTAATGTCACGTGATACGCAACTCATTGGAGTCACTTCCCTTTCTTCATCATCATCTGTTGCTCCACCGACTTCTCTTGTAACCCTGTTCTTACTCTGTCCGTTTCCCGCTGTATCCCTCATATCGGTCCATGGCATAACGATAACAGCGATGGTAACGATAACAGCGATAAGAACTGATGCAGTGTAACAGCGAGTATTAATGATATCTGGGTCAGGGGTTATGTGAATTCTGTGAGTTATCGGTTCACAGTGTGCTAGACATATGTAAATAAATTAGTCTGTCATTTATTTCCATCTTGGCCTCGACCATACAGGTCGGGGATATTTGGTATTCCCCCTATAAAGAAATCCTCTGCCTACTGTAGGGAACTTGAGACTGTAACCAACAACTATCTGCCGGTTGAACTCCGGCTCATTGTACCACCATTAAGTGGTTTCATGTTCATCATCATCACATGAATTGCCCATAAGCGTGGGCGTTTCACTCTGCCATGCTAGGTAGGCTTATGGGGTTCTCCACTTTGCTCAAAGGTGACCATAGGCTAGCGGGGGAAAGGGTGTACCTACCATCACAATGTGCAGATATCGCAGCCCTGATTTAAAACGGTGCAACATAATTATGTCAACAACAACAACAATATAAACAAACCTAGAAGACGACCTAAACATGAATCAGTAACATTGTTACATGTCCTTTACAGGACCTTGCCATCAACCCCGAATGATTTTCTATAAAATTTTACGTTCAGTAGTTTGCCATTGGTTTATGAAAGAAAAGTCAACGTTGAAGTCCAACTTAATGCCAGTTTGGGAATTGAACGCCTTACATCGCCATCAGTGCAACGGAAGTTTACGAGTGAGCGCACCAACTGCTTATGAATAAATAGTGCATTAACGAGAAAATACAACTCTTAGAATGGCTCTATTCGTATGGTAAAACATAACACCATTGTGCAATGTCCATCAAACAACACACAATTATAAACATCGTAGCTGCATGACAACAACATTAATCTGCAAAACCTACACATCAAATGAGATGTCTTGTCTTGTGTATCCTTGTCTATATTCTTCTCTTACGCTGTCGGTTCTCTAGTTTTGTTTTCGCGAGTCTTGTCTTACATTGTTTGTTTGTTTTGTTTCTTTTCTCTAGTCTTGTCTTGCATTGTCTTTTCTCTAGTCTTGTCTTGCATTGTCTTTTCTCTAGTTTTGACCTGTGTTGTCTTTTCTCTAGTCTTGTCTTGCATTGTCTTTTCTCTAGTCTTGTCTTGCATTGTCTTTTTTCTAGATTTTTCTTGCATTGTATTTTCTCTAGTTTTGACCTGTGCTGCCTTTTCTCTATTCTTATCGTCTATTGTTTTTGTTTTGTTTTGTTTTTTTTTGTTTTGTGTTTTTGGTAGTCTTGTTTTATATAGGCAAGTCTTCCATTGTTGTTTCTCTAGTTTTGTTTTCGATGCTTTTGTCTAGCATTGTTTTTTTCCTTACTCTTGTCTTATATTGTTTTTTTTTCTAGTCTTGTCTCCCATTGCCTTCTCTCTAGTTTTGTCTTTAAGCTATTGAAGATTAAACGGCAAGACAAGATCCCTGTCACTAAAGTTCTAGAAAGAGCGTCCAAGCCCCGAATCCACACTCTACTAATGAAGAATCAGATTCGCTGGGCTGGTCATTTAACTCGCATGCCAGATCACAGGCTCCCTAAACTAATTATTTTTTACGGCGAGCTGCGTTGTGGTAATCTCTCACAACGCGGCCACAGGAAACGTTTTAAAGACGCTCTCACTGAAACCTTTTGGAATTGATCTTGACATCTGGGAGACTGCTGCCAAAGACCGAAATTCGTAGCGTACATCATTAAGCAAGAGTGCTGTCACTTGTGACGCAACCAGGACTGCAAGAGCTGAGAAGAAGAGGCTGGACAGAAAAGCCACTGCAGGAGATTCTCCTCCTGGAACGTCAAGCATTCTTTGGCCACATTGTCAGAGAACATTTCAAGCCAAAATATGTCTTATCAGCCATGTTAGAACTCATAGCTCCATACTTTCAACCCCACTGGTTTAAATGAATGGTCATCATCATTCTTGATGGTCAAACAACACATGCCCGCGACGCATCTTTCAAATGTCTGACCTATCAGATGTCGATGGTACATTGTAACGGGTAACGGGAAATCAGACTTCGATTCCGGAGAGGGAGCATGAGAAACGGCTACCATATCCAAGGAAGGCAGCAGGCGCGCAACTTACTCACTACCGGCACGGTGACGAAAAATAATAATACGGGACTCTATCGAGACCTCGTAATTGGAATGAGTACACTTCAGACCCTTCAACGAGAATCTATTGGAGAGCAAGTCTTGTGCCAGCAGCCGCGGTAATTCCAGCTCTAATAGTGTATATTAAAAATGTTGCAATAAAAAAGCTGGTAGTTGTATCTGGAGTGTTCAAAGCAGGCTTCGGCTGCCTGAATAATGGTGCATGTAATAATGGAATATGACCTCGGTTCTATTTTGTTGGTTTTTTGAACTAGAGGTAATGATTAACAGTGACAAACGGGTGCATTCGTATTGCGGCATTAGAGGTGAAATTCTTGGATCGCCGTAAAAAGCGAAAGTATTTGGGAAAAAAAAAATAATTTTCATTAAACAAGAGCGAATGTCAGAGTCGTATGGACGATCAGACACCGTCGTAGTTCTGACCATAACCGATGCTGACTAGCAACCTCAGGGGGGTTGAAGCGAAACTGAAACAAAATGGAATATACTCTGGATACTAAATCCATTGGCGGTCTCTCTGACCGAGGGGTTACAACACTTTCTCCGTAATCCCGTTTATCACGCAGAGTCTCGTAGCGGGCGTGAACTGTGAGCGGTTCGACCCCCCCCCCCGGTGACTTGCGGGATAACCGAGCCGGACGCTCAGAAAGCAATGGCAAACTACAGAGCGTAATCGTGCCAAGAGATCAACAGACAGCTGAAAGATGCTGCTGTTGACAGCGATGTCCTGTAAAGGATATGAGAATAAAAAAAAAAATCCATTGCGTATAAAGTCCGAATAATTTGCAAGGTGTCACTACATGAATCCCATTCACAAATTGCCAAATTTGCATATTCCTTTCAGATTGAGCACAGATGCGAGCTCCGTGGCGATTGGGGCGGTACTATTACAGGAACATGACGGCATTTTGCATCCTGTATATTACCTATCCAGGAAACTTAAACCAAGAGAACGCACCTTGTCGACCCCGCAAAAAGAAGCCCTTGCATTAGTGTTTGCAATAACGAGATTGTCTAGATTCCTCCTTGGAAGGCATTTTTTTAGTAGAATCTGACAACAGCCCTTTGACGTTTATTACATCTGGAGTGCCAACTAACAATATGATAGCGCGATGGTCACTTTTGCTTCAAGACTACAGCTTTGAAGTAAAACACATACCGGGCACATCGAATACACTAGCTGACCTTTTGTCACGTTGCCCCGATGATACCCAATAGCCATATATGTCTGAGTGCAGTATGTCGAAACACTCAGACCAGCACAGCCATTAATGTATTTGTTTTCAGAAAAGCTGTGAGTGTCAACTACATCATTGTGATAGGGATCATTTCCCACTGTAAATATTATTAGAGTTTCTAAAATAAGGTGATAATTGTGTGGTATAAGTGCGTAGTATGTGTTAGAAAGTGAACAATAGTAATTATAAAGATTATAAACTAAGCACAGTGCCACAGGCCAGTGTCGTATCTTACCTCAAGTGAACAAGAACAATTTAAGTTATCCGTGATATCTGCAAACTGGAGGTATCCAGCAACATTTTATCCCGTGTGAATTGAACAATTGAGTGAACTAAACTGGGACAGTTACTCCACTGTATAAGATCGTAATCCAGAAGTCCAATGAAACACCGAAAACACCAGCGAATAGCACAACGTTACACTCCGAGTATTCCAACATCATTACGGAACAAGTGTGTGAAAAACTATTGCTTACATCAGCTGTTCGTGTGTACTTCCGGAAAGTTAGAAAGTTAAACAAAAATCTAGCAGACTATGAACAAAACCAAAAAAAATTAATGACGCTTGTAAAATATTGGTGAAACACGAATTTGAAATATACAAATTGTGTATTAATATTTTTGAAACTACTGTAATCTGAGAATCATACCTTGATTAACTGATTCACATTAGCGACATTTTTTTCGCTATTGTAAAGAAGTATCAAGCTATGACGCTGAGAAATAAATTTATAATTGTAATTTATTAGGTTTAACATCTGTTTAAATTATTTCCCTTTCATTTAATGGGTGTCACCAATTACACCAAAGGGCGGTAAATCGAAATAGATAGTAATGTGTAATGTATAAAAATAGCCACTGTGTTGCCAGATTGTCGACACGCCAAGATTGCATCAGCTGGGCATGGAGAAGATTGCCAAAGTTGTAGACCAACATGAGAGCTCCCTACCAAGTTGGTTGGAACTCTACAGTTGAATTCGTCTCATATTAGGACGTTTTACGGTCTAACCTGATGTCTGAGGACATATTATACGTTTTTTTTTGTTGGTTGCGAGGTAGTTGCATTGATTGCTGGTGCTACCGGTCTGACTGGGTCAAAATTGCAACAGAGGTGATCATCCATCGAGAGGATGATACTTGGCAAGTGTTAAAGTCTGAATACAGTATGACTTAATATGTATAATTTACAATACTTATGTATTTCTATTGAACCTATGCCAGGGTATATGACAACCAATGGGAAGATTCTGACTTGGTTAAAAATAGTAACCCTGAATTTACAGAGAATACACATGAAAGATAGAATCTTTCATGAATGACGCGCTGGGAGGGTGTCATAATCCCCATTGATATGCCGCGACATCGTTACGCCCGCCAGGCGAACACCAGTTACCTACTCACAGGTTTCGCTGACGACAGAGAGAGCGACCGTCAGAGTCAAGCCAGTACAAGCGTGACGCATGCAATTCTCGCTGCGCTCGAATCCACAGGGCAAGGACTGTGAGCGGGAAACGGGAGACACGGCTAGGGGAATCAGACGAGACGGACGTGTATGAAAGCGGCTCTTGTGTTTCTGTGCCTGAATGTCGATTGCTCGTAGCTCTTGTGAGAAGATAGAAAGACTGCATAGCTGTGAGTTTGAGTCTGTGAGTGCATTGATGTATTATGTATAGGTTGTGATATTCACCTTGTGATGGCCACATGCCGAATTAGACTGTGTTGCATGTGAAGTGTAAATAAAACCATCAAACTTAGTGTTACCGTGTGTCACGTTACATCATTCTGTACTTTTGTATGTGTCGCATATGTTAGGTCCAGCGAGCCAGATTCATTAGATTGTGAGACCCTGACAACACGCTTGGTCCAGACATATTTTCTATGGCTCTCAGCTGAGGGATATGGCTGAACGCTTCAAAGTCAATATCCCCCAGTTGTGAGGGCCTGGCCGTTACTCATCCTTTGCTGCATGGAGGTGAGATGCTGAGCCAGCAGCATCTGCAGCCTAACTTGTGCCTTATGTCTGTAAAGGCGGCAAGTGCCACTACTGTGTGGGCATTAATGGTGAGAAAGCGTCCCAGTCAGTATCTGAAGTTCATTGAATGAGCGTTATCAAAGGTGGAAAAGCGTTCCATTTGCACGAAATGGAATATTGCTTGGCTAGCAAATCCGTAACGTGGAAGTCCGAAACAAAATCATGCTGTGTGGATGTTGACTGCATATTGGTCCCTCCGGAGGTGAACGGAGGGCTCAATATACGGAATTGAGGATAAGCAACCATGTGCAGGACGTGACGATTCCTTGGATGAGCCCAGTACCAGAGCGCTATGTGTCGGCTCTGCAATGATGGAAGTCTCTTTGGATGGCGGGGAATGTCCATGGTCTGCCCCTGCCTTTCTTTGAGGGCCTACCTGGATGTCCCCGGTTGTTCTAAGTGGGCCAGCTGGGATAGGTATAACACCACAACTGTAAGAGTCGAGAAAGCGACCCAGATGCACGAATTGGAATACAGGTTAGTTAGAAATCCCATTTCGTGAAAAGTCCGAACCAAAAGCTCGCTGAGTGTATGTCACTTGCAGTCTGACCTCTCCTGGTTTGCGTGGGGAACGGCCTGTGGCAAATGAAATGCCCAATATACGGAAGTGAGGCTAAGCAGCCAGGTATAGGCCGTGACGATTCCTTGGATGATCTTACTACCAGTGCGCTAAGTGTCGGCTCTGTAATTATGAAAGCCTTCTTGGATGGTGGGCCCATTGTCTAGCCTTGCCTTCCCTTGAGGGTTGACCGGGATGTCTTCGGCCGTTCTAACTTGACCACTTGGGATGTAGATGACCGCACAACAGTGAGAGCCCAATGTCCGTCTCAGAGTAAGAGTGGAATGTCCCTTGAAAAACCCGAGAATGTGAATCTGTTAAACAAATGCCCACATAAGTCGGATGTGTCTACCTAAAGGCGCAAGTAAAGTAGCTCTGCTGTAAACTGGCACAACGCAATATCGTCAGGGTGAAATTGGAATGTCCTTCGAAATACCCGGGAAGGTTAACCCGGTCAACAAATGTCCGCAAAAGTCTGATTTGTCTGCCAAAAGGCGCAAGTAAAGTAGCTCTGCTGTACACAGGCACAACACAATAACGTCAGAGTGAGACGGATGAAGGCAGAAGAAGAAGAAATTGTAGTATCTGCACTTGATCTTGCCAGGGCAACTAGTAGAGGCTGTCATCCGAATGACAAATAGGAACGTGGGGATCTGATGGGGTGGTTCTGCAATTTGAAGGTGCAGCGATCCCTTATAAAAGAAAAAATAACATTTTTCGATTAAGGAAAAGTTATTTTTAAAACATTTTAAAATACCCACCTCAATAGGAACATATGTAATTAAAATGGATGTAAGGGACATAACATTCTAACATTTATTGTTTAAAGGGGCGTTACTGAAAGCATCAAAAGTGTCTTATATGATTTAAATAAATTAATATTTGTGATAATCTTTTATAAAATGTTTTACAACATTAACTAGAGGTGAATAAAGGATAATTGACAAGATACAAATTTTTAGTTGCTTTTTTAAATTTAGTAAAAGTCATGACTTTGTTTTATAAGGAAGAGTATTTAATAATGCCTTTTTCTTATCTACCTTCATGTTACAATAAATGTTTTGTTCTTTCTATGCCACCATTTTCTTCGATGGACTATTCGAAATTTTTGTCAGTCCTGTTAAAGGCTTATCACACTCAATATCACCTTTGGGTCCCCTTGGCTAAAGTAGAAATGTAGAATCTGCGCTTGACCTTGTCATGTCCGCATGCAGAGGCGGTCATCCTAATGACACAATGACATGGGACCTTAGTGGGTGCCTCCGACCCCTTTCAGAACCACGACCCCTGTAACAAAAGATTCTTAATTTTCAGCACTTTTGATTGTTTTACGGCATTTTGATATCTCTCTCTCTCTCTCTCTCTCTCTCTCTCTCTCTCTCTCTCTCTCTCTCTCTCTCTCTCTCTCTCTCTCTCTCTCTCTCTCTCTCTCTCTCCCTCCTGCTATCTCAGAAGACACACCTACCTGTTTCAGTCTCATTGGTAAAATGGAACGCTTGTTGGGTGATACTGTGAATTGTTTAAACTTTAAACTTGAAGAAATTTAGTTTTAGAGAAATTTTCTTTTTTTAAAAATAAGGGCTCGCTGTTCCCCCAAGGGCCAGAGCCGCCCCATCAGGTCCCCATGTCCCAATGTGTCATTCGGATGACTGCCTCTGCAGGTGGCTCTGGCAAGATCAAGTGCAGATACTACACATTGATCTTAGCCAAAAATCCGAGAAAGGATAGCATTTATAAATTGATGTATAAATAGCAATTATAGGTGTCCAATTAAAACATTGAGTGATATTTGTCAGGACCCACAGGCAAACGTTTCTAGTGCTCTAGTGCAAGTTATTTCTCTTGTAAAATTGAGATAACACATCTGTATTCGAGTGTCTCACTTTAATAAATTAAATGTTCGTCCATTGAAATACATTGACAAGAATATTTCGTTAGATTGTTTCACTTTACACAAGAAGTCTTGTCTCGTATTTTTTTTTTTTTTTAATAAGCTTTAACCATGGAAGCCGTGGTAACGTAGTGTCTAAACGCCTACCTGTGGTCATGAGTTCGAATCTTCACCGGATCGGATGTTTACAATTGATCTGAGCTTCCTGGGTTAGAACAACTAGGGTTAGAACTGAATATTAAGAAGACACAGATTATGGTCGTCACAGGGAAGAAGGAAATACCACAATGTGATATACGAGTAGATGGGCATATTCTTTACCAAGTGAATCGATACTGTTATCTCGGCACAGTCATAAAATCTGATGGGAGATGCCTTGAAGAGATTAGAACAAGAATCGCCATGGCGAAGACAGCCTTTTGCAAGATGAAATACATACTAACCAATAAAAATATGTTATTTGCAACGAGAACAAGAGTGTTGAGGTGTTACATAGAATCTGTACTTTTATATGAATGTGAACCGTGGACAATGAGCAAACAGGCTGAAAAACATCTGAAGGATGTGGAAATGTGGTTTCTGAGGAGAATGCAAAGAATGCCGTAGATAGACAGAAAAACCAATGACCAAATCCTACAAGAAACACATGAAAACCGTAAACTGATTAGAGAAATTAGACGTAGACAGTCATAATATTTTGGTCACATTATGAGAAGAAATAAATTGGAGAACTTGGTGACAACTGGCAAGATCGAGTGTAAGAGAACAAGGGGACGGCAGAGAAGTAAATACCTGAATGGCTTGGCCACGTGGTATGGTCGAGACAAGAACACTGAGCTGATCCACGATTCTGGTGATCGAGTGACATGGCAAAACATGGCCGCCCACGCTTACCGGCATGGCACATGATGGTAATGAGCTGATGTTGCTCATTATTACATAAACAATGTAATCAGCGTGGACAAACAATGACTGCAATAACAACAATGTTAACGATAACCGTGATAACATAGCGATGGTAACGATAACACCGATGTTAACTATAACAGGGATAACACCGATGGTAAGAACAACAACGAATGTAGCGATAAGACCGATGGTGGCGATAACAACGACTGTAGCGATAATAACACCATGATAGCGACAACAGCGACTGTAGCGATAATAACACTTTGATAGCGACAACAATGACTGTAGCGATAAGACCGATGGTAGCGACAACATCGATGGTAACGACAACAACGATTGAAGTGATATGACCGATGGTAGCGACAACAATGACTGTAGCAACAACACCGATGTTAGCAACAAACAACGATAGTAACTACAACAACGACTGTAGCGATAACACCGAATATTAATTAACGGTAACAGCAATGATAACGATAGCAGCAATAAGAAAGGCTGTAGTGTAACAGCGAGTATTAATGTTATCTGAGTCAGGGGTCATGTGATATTCTGTGAGTTATCGGTTCACGGTGTGCTAGACATATGTAAATAAGTTAGCCAGTCATTGCTTTCCTTCTTGGCCTCGACCATACTGGCTGGGGGTAGTAGGTACCCACCCTATAAAGACATCCTCTGCCTAGTGTAGGGAACTTGAGACTATAACCAACCAGCACCTATCGATTGTACTCCAGCTCAGTGTACCGTCTATTGAGTGATTTCGTGTTCATCATCATCACATGAATTGCCTATAATCATGGAGGTTTCATGATACTCTGCTAGGTAGGCTCATTGGGTACTCCATCTTGCTCAAAGGTGACCCATAGGCTAGCAGAAGGCACTTTACTTCAAAATGTGCAGATATCGCAGCTCTGGTTTAAATAGGTGCAGTGAAATTATGTCAACAACAACAACAACAACAACATGGACGAGCAAAGAAGCTTACCTAAACATTAATCAGTAACAATGTTACATGATCTTTACAGGACGTTGACATCAACCCCCATTGATTGTCTATATAATTTTACTAACAGTAGTTTGCCATTGCTTTCTGAAAGAGAAGTCAATGTTTAAGTGCCAGTTTAGGGACTGAACGCCTTACGTTGACATAAGTGCACCGGAAGTTTAAGAGTGAGCGCTCTTATCATTTCGGCTGCGTTGACTGCTTATGAAGATATAGTGCATTGATGCGAAAATACAACTCTTAGAATTGCTTTATTCATATGGTAAAACATAACAACATTATGGAATGACCATCAAACATCACACAAGTATAAAACATTGAAATTATATGAAAACAATATTAATCTGCAAAACATATACATCAAATTAGATGTCTTGTCTTGCGTATCCTTGTCTATGTTATTCTCTTGTGTTGTCTTTTCTCTAGTCTTGTTTTCGCAAGTCTTGCATTATCTCTCATATCTCTCTCTATCTTTATCTTTCCTCTAGTCTAGTCTAGCATTGTCTTTCCTCTAGTCTAATCTAGCATTGTCTTTTCTCTAGTTGTGACTTTTCTCAAGTTTTAACATCCATTGTTTTTATCTCTAGTCTTGTTTTATATAGCCATATTGTCATAGTCTTGCTCGTATCTAGGTAACTAAACTTGGGTTCATACAGGCAACAATAAATCTGTTCGCTATGAGATCGAATATTTATTGTGTATACATATACAGTATGCGTTGGCGCATATTACATATCACAGCTGGTTAGCATCAAACACATAGTATCATTCAACAGTCTAGCAAACTATCTAGCCTATGTCTATATATCTATTGATATCTATAGAGTCCCTCAAAGGCAGGCCCTGTTGCCTCTCTCAAGTCCGTCTGTCCTCTGCCGGTCCACACGTGTCCCATTCCGACACGGGTGGTAACTCTGTCCGATCTGTCCGAGTTCCTCGTGGACCCCGCAATAGGCGGGCCACATCAGTGTCCACGGAACCCTGGACTCATTGACCAGTCCTTCTAGAAGGCTCTAGATTACTCGGGCTCTGTTCTCTCCCTTGGGCTGGAGTTGTAGCCCTCTAAATAATATATCTAACGGTGAGGCGGTGACAGGATTCCCCCCTCCCCCCTAATATGGCTTGTTATTGGGTAATTAGATGTATTCTAATTCTGTCACCGAATCACATAAAGTTGGTGTTTGTAGATTGGTGGACAGTAACCTGGTAACCTACATACTGGCATTAAAACTCATGTATTCTCCCATACACCACTTCTCTGATTTGGTAAAGAGATCACTCTGTCTCCTGTGTCCTTAACAATGCTTATCAGACCGAAGTTATGTGACGTTTAAGTAGTTGTATTTACAACCCGCCCTTCTCAATAGTACCCAACTGGTACCCAGACAATTAACCTCTGTTAAGAGAGTTAACAAGACCGAAGTCCTGGCTAATTAAGTACACCTTCAAATCTTGATTTGTGTGTGCATTTCAATACACTTTTACTCTCGTATGTTATCTAATGCAAAATATGTAGTTACCTTGTTATTTTATCCCCCTCATACTACAAGTGTCCCTGTTGGCTTGTTAGTGTGCTTGACTAATAAGTTGATGTTTCTAATAAAGTGACTGTATTTTAACTTGATAGTGTTGAGTTTTAAGGTTTGTGTACTGTGTGTGCTGAATGTGTGGCGTATTTCCAAGCGTCACGAGTTGGGATAACCTCAATCATGAACTACTGCACTGTGTGCAATACATGATCAGGCATTCCAAGTAGTGGTGCTTAGATGTATCCTAACTGCTAAACTAAGTATATTAACTCACTATTCAACTAAGTACTACACATGTATTCACACATTAGACAAGTCATGCAATTTACATGAAAGACGCAGACAAATTAAAATAAATACGGTTTGCGTACAATTTGTCCGCCAAGTGTATCGTTCTCTCATTTAATCCATTCACACAGTCATTCAGTCACCTTTCATTCAAAATAGTATTTGGTTAAAATATATAATTAAAGATGAGGTAAGTGTTATTGCCCTTAGAAAAAATGGGCTAGGCGATATTTGCCCTTTAAGGAAATACGTACTTCTTGTACGATGACTCAAAAATGGATTATAATTTAAATAGAGACAATTGTATAGGACGGTTCTTTAGCCTAGGAATGGTACCGCCTGTAATATTAATGTTGAATATGTACAAATTACAGGTTAATACAATTTATATACAACAATAATGGAAATATAATACATATTTAATCCTAAACTAATTAATTAATTAAATCCAACGATGATGTGCGCGTTGTCCTCCTGTTGTTAACGTGTTATGCCATGTATGTTAAAGTTCGTATGGCTGTCTCTTGAGTGTTGTAGTCGATGTCGTTCTGTTTCGGCTGTTTGTAAAGTTACGTAGTAACAGCAAGTATGGAATGTTCTTAATGTCCCATATAACGAGTTCTTACAGAATTCGGAGTTAGTTCGCTGGTTGATCTTATTGGTTGACACAAACACAGTTACTGTTTCTTGCTGGAATCGTTCTAGCGCTTAGGCACTTGATGGTATAGTTCTCAAAGTAACGTATCATGTTCTTGGGTGTCGTAATTAAACTAATCACTGAGAGTACTCTAGCAGGTGTAGAGTTACACTGTCATATGCAACCGACTAAAAGTATCACAGTTTATAGTATGGCTAATGGTCGATGTGATCAGAGTCATTCTACTGGCGCATTTGTTTGCCGTGATAAAAGGTCAGCCATAATGTTGTCGGTGCCTCTGATATGGCGGATTTCGAAGTCGAAATCTTGAAGTAGAAGACACCATCTTTGTAGCCGATGGTTTTTAGGCGACCCCTGGTTAAGGACCAATAATGGCGAACTGTCCGTGAGGACCACAAAGTGACTCCCCAAGAGGAACTTAGATAATCTCAATATACAGAACAATAGGCTCTCTCTCTCTCTCTCATCATGTTCCTCTTGTACCTTGCGGTGTCGAGGTGAAGTATAAACTTCGTGAGAGTGCCCGGTTATGGGCTTCGTATATCGACATTCCCATGGATTCTGTTATTCCCTCCGTCCAGCGTTTACGTGGTCGGCCTCTTCCTCTGTTTCCATCTGGTCTGTACGTCATTGCCTGTTGTGGCATGCTGTTGACTGGTAGACTACTTGCATGGCCAAACCATTTGACTTGCTGCTTTCTAATAAAATCTAGAGCAGCTTTAACCCCCACTTTAGTCCTGATTTCTTCATTTCTGATCTTATCTCTTCTTGATACGTTGAGTATTCTTCTCAGGAACCTCATTTCTGTTGTTGTGATTTTTCTTTTCTCTTTTTCTGTCATTGTCCAGGTTTGGCATTGGTAGCACAGAGTTGGTAGGAAGATTGTGTTGTAAAGTGCTTTCTTAGTAGTTATTGATACATGTTTGTTCTTTAGTATTGGTGCCATTTGTCCAATGAGTTGATTTGCCTTATTGCACCTATTTTCGATCTCGTCTTCTGATCTGCCATTTGATGATATTATACTTCCTAGGTACTTGAAGCTCTTTACTTGTTTCAAGGGATGTTCGTTTAGGTGAATTGTTGCTGTTTGTTCTTCTTTAGTTATAGTCATTACCTCTGTTTTGCTTGTGCTAATTTTCATGTTATGTTCCCTACACATTTCGTTTAGACTATTCATGTGGTCTTGTAATTCAGCTTCTGATTTTGCTATTAGTGCTTGGTCGTCCGCAAACAGGAGTTCTCTAATGGTTAGATTTGCAGATGGTTCTTCTTCTGTGTTCTCGTCATGCGGTATTCTTGCTGTCTCTGCTTGGCTGGTTTCTTTACATATGTTGTCTATATATGTTATGAACAAGAGAGGGGACAGGACACAACCTTGTCGTACTCCAGATCTTATGGTGAAGGGTTCTGAGTGTCCTCCAGTTGCTCTCACTATGCATTCACTGTTGTCGTATAAACTTCTACATAGGTTTGTTAGATGTGTACTCACTCCATATTGTTTAAGGATTTCCCACAGCTTGTTTCTATCTACCCTATCAAATGCCTTTTCTTGGTCAACAAAGGCTAAGTAGAGTGTTTCATTGAATTCAATTGATTTTTCTATAAGTTGTCTAAGAGCAAAAATGGCGTCTGTGCATCCTTTGTTTTTCCTAAATCCAAGCTGCGTTTCGCTTAGCTGGGGTTCTAAAGTAGTTCGTAATCTTTTTTCAAGAATTTTGCAAAATATTTTCCCAGTATGACTCAACAGTGAAATGCCTCTGTATTGTGTGCAATCTCTTTTGCTGCCTTTGTTTTTCCAAATTGGGATAATTATGGCGTTTCCCCAGTCTCGTGGTGTCTGTTGTTCTACCCAAACATGGTTGAATAGTCTATGTAGCCAAGCTGTTCCTACTTCCCTTGCTGCTTTAATTAGTTCATTTGGTATTTCATCCTGTCCTGGTGATTTGTTCAATGGGGCTAATCTGATGGCTTCTATAATTTCTTCTTTTAGTATGTCTGGTTCTAGTTCCTCGGTGACATCTGTGTAGGTCTCTTGAATTCCTGTGACATCTGATGGGATGTTGAGAAGTTGTTCGAAATACTGCTTCCATCTTATTAGGATGTGTTTTTGTTCACTTATTGGTTCTCCATTTTCGCTGTTAATTATTTCAGTTGGGTCAAAGGCTCAAAGAACAATAGGCTCAAACACTCTAATTCAACTGTGGCATACCGAGTCTCAGCTTTCTTTAGTTTGCGGCTCACATAGAGAATTGGGTGTCTTATGCCATCCACTTCCTGCATCAAGCATGTTCCTATTGCGATAGCGCTCGCATCTGTGGTCAAAATAAAGGGTAAATTTATGTTGGGTAATCGTAAGACTGGTGGATTAGAAAAAATATGTTTCAATCTACACATTGCATCATCTAAGCTGGTACTTTTACAAATTTTTGATGGATGATTTTTAGTTAACATATCAGAAAAGACTGAGGTTAGTTCTGCCCAATGTGGAATGAATTTAGAATAATAGTTGATAAGGCCAAGTAAACTTCTAATCTGTTTCTTGGTGGTAGGCACTTCTAGATTAAGGATCTGAGAAACAATTTTATCATCTGTCAACAATTTGCCTTCAGAAATTCTGTGACCAAGGAAGTCTATTTGTGTATAACCTATTTCAACTTTGGAAGGTTTGATAGTAAGTCCAAAAAGAGAGATTTGGTTGAAGACTTGTTTGAGGGTAAGTAGGTGAGAAGTCATATCAGAAGAATGGACGCATATATCATCAATATAGGCTACTACATCTTTCATTCCGTGTAATAACAATCTTGTTAGTCTCACAAATGTGGCCGGTGCGTTCTTGAGCCCAAACGGAAGATATAGCCATTCGTACAAGCCGAGAGGTGTTGCGAATGCTGTTATATGTCTACAAGAAGGGTGTAGTGGAACTTGCCAATATCCTTTCGCTAAATCGGTCTTGGAAAATAAGGATGATTGAGCCATATTTAAGATAAGATCTTCACAGCTGTTCATTGGCTCTGCATCCGTTGTTGTTCTTGTATTTAATACTCTATAGTCGATGCACAAGCGGATTGTCTGGTCCTTTTTTTTTTCACCAGAACCATCGGTGACGAATATTGAGACATCGATTTTTGAATAATGCCATTTTTCTCTAAATCTAAAATTTCTTTATCTAAATTAGATCTGTAATGGAGAGGAATAGAATATGGTCTACATTTGACCGGTCTCAGATCTGTCAGCACAATTGAATGTGTTATTTTATCAGTGCGTCCAGGTTTGTTAGAAAAGATAGATTTATACTCGTCCAGGATAGTCAAAATGTCTTGTCGCTGTTGTTGTGTCAAAGTGTCAGAGATATGTATGTCATTTATACTTCCGTCGTCAGTCATGATTGGTACAGGGATTTCAGTGTTGTCCACGTCTGTCTGATTTATCACAGATGCTACTGTTTGTAAATTGTCTTCAATGTCATTGTTGTCGTCGTTGAGATCAATCGTTGTCAATATGTCGTCAAATTTGTCGTCGATGTCGCTATCACAGATTGTCGGTAATGTCCATATGTCTTCGTCGTTTTCGTCGTCGTAAGAGTGTGTCGTTAACGATGCTTCGTTTGTCGAGGTGTTATTTCGTTGGGAAATTGTCGTTTCGTCTCCGTCACCAGTTCGTTGAGTCAGTTCATTTGTCTCATTGTCCTGTCTAACATAATATGGTTTCAACATATTTATATGGAATATTTTCAGCTTTCCATTTAAAGAGATTTCGTAATCTACTTCTGAAATTCTTCTAATGATCTTAAAAGGTCCCTGCCAAGAGGTTGACAGTAAATCTCTTTTGTCAGGTAGGAGTAGTAAAATATCCTGACCTGGATTTAGCACAATTGTTTTTGCACCTCTGTTGGCGTATTGCCTGTATTTAAAACCTTTCTCCTGTAGTGATGTTCTGGCCACTATACAGGAACGTATGATTTTGTCTCTGGTATCAGTGCCCAAATCATAGGTAGAAATGGGAAGTTGGATATCTACAGGTTGTGATATGATCTCCTTATAAATGGTGAGAGGTCCTCTTGGGTTCGCTCCATACATCAATTCGAAGGGAGAGAACCCTGTACTTGATTGTGGGACTTCTCTATATGCGAACAGCACCGTTGGGAGAAGTATGTCCCAATCGGCTGGATTTTCAGCTGTCACTTTAGATAGCATATGTTTCAGGTCCCCATTTAGTTTCTCGCAGATGCCATTTGCGGCCGGTCGATAGGGACTGGTGAAACATTGCTTGATGCCTAGTAACTTAGTTACTGATTGGGTGGCATTCGATATGAACTGGGTTCCTCTATCAGAAATGATTTTCTCCGGGAAGCCAAAACGGGAGAAAATGTTTAGTAATATGTCCGTCACATCCTTAGAGGAGATAGATCTTAATGGAAGCATTTCGGGCCACCTTGTACACAAATCAATAAGAGTAAAAATATATCTATTGCCCTTATTTGATATGTGATTCAACGGACCTACTAGGTCAACTGCCACGATTTGGAAAGGCCTCGAGGCAGTTGTCGTTGATTGGACTTCTGCTGTAGGGTTTTTCCCCTTTTTCACCAGTTTCTGACATATATCACAAGATCTACAGAAGGTTTTTATATCTTGGCAAAACTTTGGCCAATAAAACTGGGTGAGGACCCTAGCCCTGGTCTTTTCATACCCCATATGACCTCCAAAAGGGGAGTCATGAGCTATTTTTAGAACTTTGTTTCGATGTGCTTGTGGTAACAGTACTTGCTGTATCGTGGTCTGCTTTGTTGTGTACAATCTAGTTAAGATGTTGTTCTGTAGTCTAAATGTCCACGATGCGTTCTTTGTTAATTTTGGTTTAAGTCCTACTAACTTAAAGTATGGTGTAAGTGTAGGGTCATTTTTCTGTTCATTTCCAAAATTGATGTTAGTTGAGTTTGGCGATATTATTTCTAATGGTTCCTGTAGTTGGTCAGTGTTGGTTTTATGGGTTGTCTGTCGTGTTATTGCATTCGTGTGTTGTGTGTTTTGTTGCACATTTACAGGCTTGGTATTTGGTACATCAGTAGCATCCTCAATTCGAGGTTTTAATTTGGTCGTATCGCTCACAGATTCGACCGCCCCTGCATTGTACACCTCGGTGAATTCTTTCTGAATTACCTCAGTGGTTGTCTCCCTTGGTCTTTTGGCAGATTGAGACAAGCATGAATGGTGTTTCTCTATAGCATCACTGTTTGTGGGGGGAATACCGTTTTTATGCTCCCAATCTCTGATTTCCTTCTCAGAGCATGCTCGTATGTTGGGCAAATTCCCAAGTATAATATCAGCGACTGGATTTTCAAGGATTGCGCACAATACTTGTCCTGATATGAACGGTGTTCGAATTTCGACCAGAGCAAGGGGGTATTTCTCTATAGTACCTGAGAATGTGCGACAAGTGACATGTTTGTCTGTGTAGTCTTTAGTGTCTATTAATGTTCTCTTTATCCCACAGAGCGTTGCGCCGGAATCACGAATTAATGTGCACTTTTTGTTGTTTACAAACCCTGTAGAAAAAACTAGCTTGCCTGTAGATGACAAAGCAGCGTTGGCTGTTTCATTTGAAATAGGGATAGTGTGGCCACATAGTAATGTTGTGTCAAGTTGGAACTTCGTACAGGTGTTACACTTACTGTCTGTAATGGTGTCAATAATTTGTACAGCATTTCCAAGCTCGTTTTCATTGTCGTGTTGATTATCACAATCATTCAGTGATTCAATCTCTTCGTCTGACGACGTTTCTACAAGTGCGGCATTGGCTTGTTTCAATAACTTTCGGCCATCACAAAAGCGACTATAGTGGCCAAAACTGCGGCAAAAAAACATTTGACCGCTCTCTGGTAAGCATTGCGCTTGGTCTTCTGTTTCTCCACCATCATCTTGAGGTGGTAAGGGTAGTTCGGCGATTTGTCGCACATAGAGCCACTGTCGTGATTCAAACCGCAATACTGGCATTTAACAAGTTTACTGACATTGGAGCGAGGTTTGAATTTACTCTCTCTTTGTTTGGAGTATTTGGTGTTCACTACTGCAGCTGCTGTATCGTTGTGACTTATGTTCAGCTGAAAAATATCCCTATTTGCTGTGAAAAATGAATTCCCCTTTGCCTCTATTTCCTGAATACTTTTGCAATCCATTTGTTTTAAGAACTTGGCAAAAGGTGTGGGGATGGTGCTAACTATTTTGTCTATAATAATAAGCTCTTTAAGTTTGTCATGGCTATTGTTGGTTTTAGCCGAGTTGATCCATTTTATGCATACGTCTTGAACTGTACTGACATAATCTATAAAGGTTTGGTTTGGTTGTGGTGATAATTTGGCAAATTGTTGCTGGTAACCTGCAGTATCTAAAGAAAAATGTTGGAGAATGCGTTGTTTTAAGTAATCATAGTCTTTTCGCATTTCCTGTGGTACTGTTTCTATTACTTTTAGTGGTTCAAGAGCTAAGTTCCTCATTAGAATAAATGCCCAATCTGATTTAATGATCTTATGGTAGGCCATGAGACACTCAAAATTTTCCAAGTAGGCGCTGATGGAATCTCCTGAGCAGAACGCCTTCACGAGGCCTTTATACTTATTATATTTTTGTTCTTCATCTTTGCTTCTTAGCTTATTTATCGATATTTCTGCGTTGGACTCAAGCTCCATCTGTTTTAGTTTCACTTGTGTATCAGCATTCAATTGGGCTTGCTTGGCCGCTGCGTCGAGCTCCATTTGTAATTTCTTTTCTGCTGCCTCCATCTGCATCTGAATTTTCTTTTCTTCTGCCTCCATCTGAAATTTCTTTTTTTCTGCCTCCATTTGAAATTTCTTTTCTTCTCGTTCTATCGCTCTTTCTTCACGGGCAATGTTTTCTGCGTGCGTTTTCTGTGCCCATTCTGACAATTTCTCTTCTTTATAACCTAACTTTATTCCTTGCTCAATGCATTTATCTAAGGAAGACATTTTGTGTTTTACTTGTTTGTAATGTTTATAGTAACATATAAAGGCAGGAAATCAGACCCCTTCCAAATAACATCTGGCTTGAAACAGGGTGATGCACTATCGCCGCTACTCTTCAATCTGGCTCTAGAGAAAGTTGTAAGGAAGGTAAAGGAGGAATGTGATATTGGAGGAACATTCAAGCTGCTTGGTTATGCAGATGATATAGATATTATAGGGCAAAGTGAACAAAAGACATTGGAAATATTGACTCACTTAAAGGGAAAAGCCCAACAGATGGGGCTGGTTATCAACCAAGATAAGACAGAATATATGGTAATTTCAAGAGACGGAATGGCTAGAAACTCTGGCCACATACAAATAGATAATATGACCATTAAAAGAACGGAAACATACAAATACCTGGGTACAATCTTCAACTGCTCCAACATCATAAGGGAAGAAATACAAACTAGAATCAACTCTGGAAATAAGATATACTATGCACTACAACATCTACTAAAATCAAAGGCGCTATCTCGTAACACCAAAATCACAATATACAAAACACTGATCAGACCAGTTGTGCTGTATGGCTCTGAAACATGGAGTACAACGAAAGGAGACGAAGCCTTGTTACAAACCTTTGAGAACAAAATTTTAAGACGCATCTTTGGACCCATTAGGGATACACAAAGTGGAGAGTGGAAAAGAAGAAGTAACAAAGACATTTATGATCTGTTTAAGTCCCCGCTAATCACTGGTATCATGAAGGCTAATAGACTACAATGGCTGGGGCATATAGAAAGAATGGAAGATAATAGGGAAACAAAACTCGCTTACACTCAGGAAATAAATGACCGTAGACCCCGAGGTAGACCAAGAAGGCGGTGGAGAGATAATACATGTACAGACCTACAAGCACTTGGAATCAACGACTGGCAAGAGAAGGTCCACCAGAGAGACGAATGGAGACGGATTGTATTTGCAGCAAAGAACCTCAATGGCTCGGAACGCTGAAGAAGAAGAAGAAGAAGTAATGTTTATAAAGTTAAATCCCTTAGAAAAAATGTTGTGTAGTCGAAAATTTGGTTAACTCCCTTACTTATTAATGTGTAAATCAAAATGCAAGGTTATGTTGGTGACAAGGTCATGAATATGCAACCAAATCAATATGAAACAACATAATACATTGATGAAAGATGAGAAGTACAGCTTAGAGTTACAATGGGTATGACATGAAACTTAGCTTTCAATCAGAGAACTCGCCGATGTTGTCCCAGAAAGCTTGTCTTGTAATCTCGCCACTGTTGTAAAGGTTACATAGGTTGCACGCGCCACTATTCGCGGAACAATCTGCTCGTAGAGTGAGAAAACATTAGTAGCAGTCAAAAAATGTCACAGTCATGTCAAAAATAGTTTACAAATCACAATAATGAGACACACTGCTTAGGCACTGCTGAGATACTGCTGAGGGACTCAGATTAATCCTATTTTATTGCTAGATAGCTACTAATTTTTGTAAACTTGTAAGTTAACAATTCTTTTGGTTTAAACAACTCAATGTGATATGATCAATTAAGTAATTTTACAATAGATTTTATGCCAAAACCGGAAAACTAGCCCCCAAAAAGCCTGTCATAGTCTTGCTCGTATCTAGGTAACTAAACTTGGGTTCATACAGGCAACAATAAATCTGTTCGCTATGAGATCGAATATTTATTGTGTATACATATACAGTATGCGTTGGCGCATATTACATATCACAGCTGGTTAGCATCAAACACATAGTATCATTCAACAGTCTAGCAAACTATCTAGCCTATGTCTATATATCTATTGATATCTATAGAGTCCCTCAAAGGCAGGCCCTGTTGCCTCTCTCAAGTCCGTCTGTCCTCTGCCGGTCCACACGTGTCCCATTCCGACACGGGTGGTAACTCTGTCCGAGTTCCTCGTGGACCCCGCAATAGGCGGGCCACATCAGTGTCCACGGAACCCTGGACTCATTGACCAGTCCTTCTAGAAGGCTCTAGATTACTCGGGCTCTGTTCTCTCCCTTGGGCTGGAGTTGTAGCCCTCTAAATAATATATCTAACGGTGAGGCGGTGACACATATCTTCCACTGTCTTTTCTCTAGTCTTGTCTTCCATTGTCTTTTCTGTATTCTTGTCTTGCCATGCCCTCACTGATCCATTCGCCAGCCATGTAGCTAACTACGACGTTTTCCTCAGATCGGTAAGTAAAAGTAAAGAACCATCGATCAGTTTTTAGGCTGAGCTCCAGCCATTAAATAAACATGCTCAGTATCGATGGGGATTCAAACACATGCGCACCAGGCCAGCAGACATGCTTGCTAGCCACAGAGCTACACCTTCCCAGTATGGTACATCTTGCACGATGTACACATTAAGATCCCCAGGAGCTATATGTGACGAAGAGTAGACAGGAGACTCTCCTTCGTGTAAAATTAAAACTAGAAAACTTGCCCGCAACAGACTGTTTATATGTTCAAAGCTATGTATTCCATTGGTGAATTTAATCACAGACGCCACATCCAATTGGTTCCATGATTTATTGCCTTGCATTTTTCGCTGCATCTCGTCAGGTACATGCTGTATGGTTATATATCACATAATGTGAATAAATAAATAATACTTTGGCTGAACCACTTAAAACACACAGTTACAGATATTGTACGAATGTGGAATATCAGTTACTCCCACAGTAATCGCAAATCCAAAATGAAATCTTTGTTTGCACAAAAACAAAGAGGAATGAGTCGAAATAACAACTCAGTTGCTGGGAATTTAAACGAGGTTAAAAAGAATTATTTTGTAAGCTTAACAGGAACGCTGCAGCAAAGTTGCATTTTCTGTTTTGAAAAAAAAAACAAAAAAACTTGTCATCCCTCAAGTTGTCGGTTGATTTGTTGACGGTGTCCAAGTTTAACGTCAGGGTTAAACAAGGCGAAGTTTCTTCTTCACGCATGCTTTGAGAGATCCAAGACCGCACTCGCTGGTCGCTGGTCTCTGATGATGATTGTCATGGAGCAGATGACAGGCTGGTAGAGTTAAACTGATGAGTGAGTGCATCAGTATATAAAAATAGAATAATAAGGAAAGTTGCACTGTGTGGCACTTGTAATAAACAAGGGCCACGTCATAGTAGTACGTAGCATAACAACCCAACTGTAGTATTGGGCATTCAATCACCAGCTCACAGACAGAACGGTAGGTTTAGGCTTTCCATTGCCAGCTCGCACACAGAACGGTAGTTTTAGGATTCCATAGCTAGCTTACATCTGCCAAACTCCTGCTTCACTTCTAGGGCTCGTCGCGCAAGTAGCTGACAATTTCCACGAGACACACAAACACGCAGCAACTGTAGTAGAAGGAACTCAACGTCCTAGAATTACACAGTGTCTTTATTCTAGACATTGTTATCTCCAAACGTACACCAAATGACATCGTGATCCCGATACATAGTAGGGAGGATGTATCCAGCAATAAACATGTAACGAATGGAATAACTGTCAATATTAATATGTGCAGTTTACTATTGTATAGATTCCTACACCACCATTTGTGCTAACGTGTAAGTTTAAATGTCAGACCAACTTACTGTTGTTTCCACTGCAGGCCATTTCGGACGAGAGAGCTGTCACCTGTTGACACCGACAACCCAGCTTATTCTTCGTTGATGCAACATAGCGCATTGACTGGAAACTGTATTCTGTCAAGAGGCATGCTGATAATTATAACTGACAGCCTTCAGTACTCTGCATGCTGTTCAGAAACACCTGTATACGTTTTCACAACCAGCCAACACTGCAGTTCCAACCTAACTGACCGTTTATCCTTCTTCACCGTGACCCCATTTCCGTCCTCAACAAATTCATGGAGTCTTGAGTGATCTCCCTTCTCTCGTGATAACCTTACTATCACTCAACAAGTTTGTGGGGTGATTGTTAACTCTACTCTATTCTTGTTGATCGCTAGCTGTAACGTAGGCCTTCTATTAGTACCTAATACTGGTACCATATGCCTGCTCATAGCTACATGGCAACATACAGAACACTTCGTTTGACATTCTCCACACTAAACGATATTAGCATCTGTAGAGGTGCACAGGTTTGGCCATGGTGATTTTATATCGACGTGATGGGACGGCCGGGAGTCGTCGCTTCTGATATCACCATTACAGCTGATAGCGGACTTAATCACCCAACACTCACACCAGGTATGAATGTGTGATTTACAGGCACAGTGCAGGAAAGTGAGATGAGAGTGAGAGCCTGAAGACTCAAGCTCATAAACGTTCGTGACTGTCATCTGGTGTCTGTCGGTGGTAATTACATCACCGTTCCCTTCATCAGGCTGTTTCGAGTTCTTGAGTGAGAGAGAGAGAGAGTCCTGCTTTCCTGTTGGGATATTTAGTATGATGATCGCATGTTCTTCAGCTCAGTCTGCATCATACCCATGAGCCAGCGCTCGGGGCGATAGCTGATCGGGAACTGATCTTATAATAGCGAGGCACCGATCGCTGCCCAGGCTCATAGAGTCCTTCGTCGCCTTGGGTGCACTACAGTAGTCAACCCCACCATTCAAATCACAGTCAACAAGCCCGCCTCGTGACAATGATAGCTTCAGCGTTTCTATTTGCGTCGCTAATAAAGATCTCTGATGTCGCAAAAGCGAGGATGTTATAGCCACATGATCTTCATACTGCTAAACAAATACAGAAAAGCAGAGTGAGAATTAAAATACAGAATGAATCAACAACATTTAGATTATAAATGGCACCGACATCATAGTTACTCGCTGAGTTTAGTCTTATGCTTCTATTATTGTGTTTAAACTCGGCATCCATCTTCTTTTGTCCTCTCTTTGTCCTCTATGGGGACATGGTCCTAAACCAACTCGCCCAAGCCATCCTACCCTTAGTTATACCACGCAGCTCCATCCATGTCCTCCTTATACTATTTATTTATGTCTTTACTTTTCTTCACCTTGTGTGTTTAGGTAACCCCCCACCCCCACCCCCAGCCCCTCACCAGCTCCCCCACTTGTGGGTTCCATGGAAAAGACTGTCTAGTGTCGAGAAACGGAAGTGGGTCTCAGATGGGACAGCTTACTACCCACTTTGTCCCGCCCCGTTCAGGTGGCTAGGCCACATTTTGAGGCGGGTGAGTGGGGGATTTCCGAGTTACAAAGAGTTGGGACCGTCTTCTATGTCCTTGAGATGTTATGTATCGGGAGTTTCATGAACTTCACTGACCCCGAGTAACATAACGCAACTCTTTGAACGTGTGTAGATATTGAATGTTGTAAATGGCACATTCTGGAAAACCTCTGGGAATCGTGAGTAGCCATCACTTTTGTGTGGTAATACTCGGAAATATTCGGCGGGTTACGTGAGTGTGTCCTTCCAGACCCGACCCGAAGAGGTCATTCGGTAGCCAGTCATCAAGAAGGGAGGCCGCTTCTATATCCAGCTGTATACTAGGCATCTGGGAGAATGTTCTACAGCTACGGTTGTTGTTGAAGCTATCCTTTCACGGCCGCATCTTCCAGTTGTATAATATGCAACTCTTGTGGCATTAAAGATCGATCTACACTGGAGGTTCAGTTTGTCCTTGAGACGAGAGGCCGTGTCTTCGACTAGCTGTATCATGTTGAACTTTTGGGGATCCAGAGATTGGACCTACAGCCCAGGGCTTGATGAACCTATGCTGTCTGTTGCATAGTTGTTCCTGAGTTAGAGGTAACACATTTATTTACTCGTGGCGTCGCTTAACTAAGTTTGTATTTCAGTTGTGGGTCGATTATCGACCAGGCCGGCAGTTTGCCGAAATTCTGGGCCTTGACCTAAGATGTACACTTTGACCTCGGGTCAGAGTACACTAGCTGTACGTTTTAAGTCTCGACCAGGCATGCCAGCTGTGTAGCAAGCCTGTGTGTCTACTATAACTTTAGATTAACGCATGGGCTAAGGTCAACAGACAAGGCGGAATGTATTGTGCGAGCCAGCTTAGTGGAGCAGTGTGGTTGAAGCGAATTAACAATACATTCGAAGCCCTATCTCAATAATGGGGTACATGAAGAAATTATTGTTCTGACAGAAGAATTCCCCTTAAACAGAGCTTTAATTTTGATTCCCTTAATGAATAGGTTGACATTAGTACGTTTCAGTTATCATCAGGTGGCTGTCGGAAACAAGTACTTGTCAGTCAGCCTCATGTGACGCGCGAGAACCACATGCGTTTCTCGTTAAGGTGAAACCCAACTATGTAGGAGGCTATAAGCTGTGAAATTATTATCGCCTCATAGGCCTGATGTCTGATACCGGTCTTTGTGGCTAAGGGCTTGCGAACGCGGTTTCTGAGCCCGTATACCCGGGTTCGAAACATGGCGGTGCTGGTTTTTTTCGAAAAAGGTATAGAGGCCGGTCGTTCAGAAAGCAATGGCAAACTACTGAACGTAACACTTGCCTAGTACATCAACAGCAGCTGAAAATGCTGGTGTTGACTGCAACGTCCCGTAAGGGATACGCAACAACAAAAAAGGCCTGATGTTATTTAACTGGGCTCAGTCAGAATGGGGAAAGATATCTTCACACCTACTAGAGTTAATGAACCGTGGGCCAGTATAGCGGCGATGAAACATCCACAGACGCGTGTATAGTTCATCAGTGTTATATGACATAATACTTCCTTCGATAACACGGGAACCTTTGTCAGGCTGGTCTAACTTTTTATTGTCTCTATACTGTCATCGGAACCCGATTTTTGCGGTGTTAGACTATACACCATTCATAGGAAGCCAAATGGAATGTATTCATGTGATATTTGTCTATATACACATACACCCACACACAACAGAAATCCAGGTATCCGAGAAAGAAAGATGGAAAGCGACCAACACAAGAACCCACAATTCTTCTGTTGTTTGTCTGATCTTTAATTCATTATTTCCGGTTAAGTATTGTAGCCTGAGTATCTTCCAGTAATCTTGGAGGTGTCATAAAGTACACACCTGAGATATCCTGAGATGCTGATCTACTTTTCTAATAAGACAGAGGGTGATTAAGAAAGATGATTTAGGCCAAAACACTTGATGATCTTCATGGGAGGTATGGAATTCTGTCATCGTCATGAAAGGAACCTGTCATCATATCTTCTATCTATTAGGTTTGAGACTTGTGGCTGAAAAGCTACTGACTTACGTTAGGATTACTAGGTGTCGTAACCTAACCAGTCCGTGAGACATATCTGGGAATTCAGACATACTATTGTGGTCTGCGCTGGAGGAACTGACCACAATGAAGAGGGTGTTAGTGTGATGCATATTGATATAGTGTGTATTGTGCAAGGGTGTGATGGATGTGTACACCTGGCCTGTTCTTGCTTACAGGAACCCTTTGCTGGTGCTTGGCTGTTGCTGTTTGCTGATTCCTGTGGGCGAGTGCCCTTGGCCGTGTGCTGTTTCCTGAAGGCGGCTGCCTCTTTGCAGTGGCGTGTTTGCTGTTGACCCTGTGATGATTCCTCTGAGCCTGTTTGCAGTTGGTCCGTTGCTGGGTGCTGTGGACCTGTGCCTGTGTGGTGTGAATTTAGATGGTGCTGAATGCCACGTGGCTACTGAATGCTGATCCTTATCAGGCTCAAGTCCCGAGGCTGCAGGAGGCATCATACAGGTTCAGGTGAATGTGTCTTAGCACCTGGGTCTACACACTGGCAACCAATACTACAGTGATATTCACTGGCACAGGAACAGAGCATAATGGGGACAACCCGTTGCTGTGAAGTTGGAACTACGACTAACTAACTAACTAACTAACTAACTAACTAACTAACTAACTAACTACACTGACATACCTCGTGTGGGATGATGAGAATGTCAAGCAGACTACTCTCACCCAATTGACTGTTCATTTCTGTATGTCTGTCTGTAGGTTTGTCGGTTTGTGTGTTTGAGTCTGAATCTGTAATAACGATTCTAGATTCACCTGTTATTAGATTGTTTGCTTATAGTCAGGTAGGTGTCTTGGAATGTCTTCATATGGGCAGGGTCGTCCGGGCACCGTCCTGGGGGAAATGGAGTTACAGGGTAGAAAGAAGTTAATTAAGAACCCAAGTACAATATATCGGCAACCACCGAGAACCAGGCCGCTGTCATGTTCTCACATACGTATAAATCTTGGCTCGCAGTTTGAGACAGAGGTAAACAAGCGCACTCTTACCAGAGAGCACTCGTACGAACAATCGGTTCAAAAGCAAGATACTTTTAATCAATACTAATGTACATGTAAGCAATCTCGCAGAGATTGCGCACTATCGCCACGTATCAATAACAGTAAAATATCGTAACCTCACTCTCACATGACTTTATGTACAACGCACTCGCTGTTCATTCTCGCCATCTTAATCACAATTAAATCTATAGCTCATACACCCCTGCTATCAAAACGATACATTCGGGAATTACAGCCACAACCCTATGTCCGTCCGTGTCACAGTCTCCTAACCCGACTGACTAAAACAGGTACGCTCATCCGGATCACGGATTCCTACATCTCATGAAACCAGTTGCCTGGTGTCGTCCGCTGGACACGGGTCTGGCCCTAGTACCTGTTAACCCGTACTTGACACAAACAACCTTGCCCTTTTTACCTGCGCCTGACTACCTGTTGCTACTCTCCTACCTCTGACCTGTCTCTTCTGTCCAGTGTCTAGTCAGTACTGCCCTCGGCTATACTAGGTCATAAAGTGGGTCTATGACAGCCGGTGTTGTCATATCTAGACATACCTATTTCAGCTTATCTCAATGTAAGTGATCAAACATAGCATATTTGAAGCATGCTCTTTAAAGAAACATAGACAAGATTTCTTGTGCATAGTGGAACATTCTAACAAAATATTCTTGTCAGAGAATTTCAGAACACGAATATGTAGTAAACTATAGGGATACAATATAATAGAGAGATGTCATCTTATTGTTAAATGAGAAATAACTCGCACTAAAGCACCAGAAACGTTTGCTTGTAGGTTCTGACAAAAATCACTTAATGTTTTAATGGGACACATATAATTGTTGTTTACGTCAATTTATTAATGCTATCCATTCTTGGCCTTTTAGCTAAGATCAAAGTATCGTATCTGCACTTTATCTTGCCAGGGCCACCAGCAGAGGCAGTCATTCGAATGACACACAGGGACGTGGGGACCTTATGGGGCGTCTCTGGTTCTTGGGGTAACAGCTAGCCCTTATGTTAAAAAAATAAACAATTATCAATTAAAGTTATTTAAAATTTTATTTTAAAAAGCACATTGAAAGGAATACATTTAGAATGTTGGCAAGGGACAGAACACTAAAACAGTTATTATTTTAAGGGACTCTACTCAAAGCAACATAAATGTATTATATTATTAAAATGCAGTAGTATTTAAAATACGTTTTCAAAATTCTCTTATACAGATTATTTACAATTATTGGCATCATGTAGTCCGATAACAATTTTAAGTTGTCATCAAAGTTTGAGTAAAAGTCATGGCTTTATTTTACATGCATGAAATTTAGTAATGCATTTTCCCGTTACTTCTAGATGTTTCACTGCATCTTTTTGTGCTTTTAATGGCAGTGCCACGTTTAAATATCTCCACTTAAAATTATTGTCAGGCCTGTAAACGGCCAAATATCCTTAATATCTATATTACGAGAGAGACCGAGATTACTTCTAGTATTTCTTGTACAGCCTGTGAGTCATATCAGTGATATTAATTTTTCGGCAGTGATTCCGATTGTTTTCACTACGCGTAGACATGGATTAAAGTTCTCCCCTGTCACGGATTATTAAAACATATCAGAGATATTAATTTTGCGGCGGTGATTTCGATTGTCTTCACCGCGTGTAGATCTGTATTAAAGAAAACCTCTGTCACGGATTATCGAAGATGGAAAACCAAATTCTAAAAAGTATCAAAGTCAACACGAGTGAATCATCTGGGGGAAGATCGCTCCATCAAGCGAACACACTTGTGTTTTCTATATCAGGACCTCGTGTGTTTCGGTTCAACGACTCGCTGATGACGAGCGTCTTGATGGGGCCTAGTAGGCAAGGGATAAAGATCAACCCCCGATTGATTGTCTGTACAATTTTACGATCAGTAGTTTGCCATTGCTTTGTGAAAGAGAAGTCAATGTTGAAGTTCAACTTTATGCCAGTTTAGAGATTGAATGCCTTACCTCGTCATCAGGGCATCGGAAGTTTAAGAGCAAACGCTTTTAGCTTTTCAGCCACGCCGAATGGTTATAAATAAGCAGTGCATTAATGAGATAATACAACTCTTAGAATTACTTTAGCACGAAATTGAATATTACATGGATAGCAAATCCATTACGTGGAAAGTCCAAATCGAAAGCTCATTGTTTGGGCGTCATCAAAGGTGGAAAAAGTGTCCTAGTGGCACGAAATGGAATATTGCTTGGATAGCAAATCCATTAAGTGGAAAGTCCAATTCGAAAGCTCACTGTGTGGATGTCATCTGCAGACTGCATTCTTCTGGTTTCCGGAGGAACAGCCTGTGGTCAACTGAAGGCCCAATATACAGAAGTGAGGCTTAGCAGCCATGTGCAGGACGTGACGATTCCTTGGATGAGCCCAGTACCAGAACGCTACGTATCGGCTCTGCAATTATGGAAGCCTCCTTGGATGGCGGGGAATGCCCATGGTCTGCCCCTGCCTTCTCTTGACGGCTGACAGGGATGTCTTCGGTTGTTCTAAATGGGCCAGTTGGGATGGGGGATAAAACTACAACAGTGATAGTCAAACGTCCAACGACACCTAATGTCCTAACGAAGGTTAACCCTGTCAACAAATGCCCGCAGAAGTCGGATGTGTCTGCCTAACGGCGCAAGAGCGCAGCTCTCCTGTAAACAGGCACAACGCAATCACGTCCGAAAAAAACTCTCCGGATGAACGCAGAAAAAGACGAAGAAGCTTTATTCATATGGTATAAAAATAACAACATTATAAAATGACCATCAAACATCACACAAGTATAAAACATTGTAGCTAAATGAAAAGAAAATTAATGTGCCAAAAACATATACATTAAACGAGATGTCTTGTCTTGCGCATCCGTGTCTATATTCTTCTATTCTGTTGTCTTTTCTCTAGTCTTGTTTACGCTAGTCTTGTCTTGCATTGTCTTTTCTCTAGTTGTGTCTTTTCTCTAGTTTTATCTTCTATTGTGTTTTTTTTTTCCCTGGACTTGTCTTTCATCGTCTTTTCTCTGGTCTTGTCTTACATTCTTTCCTCTAGTCTTGTCTTGCATTGTATTTTTTCTCTGATTTTGACCTTGGATGTCTTTTCTCTAGTTTTATCTTCTACTGTCTTTTTCTTGTCTTGTTTTATATAGGCATGTCTTCCATTAATTTTTCACTCTTGTCTTTTCTCTAGTCTAGTCTTCCATTGTCTTTTCTCTACTATAGTCTTCCATTGTCTTTTCTCTACGCTTGTCTTCCGCCGTCTTTTCTCTAGTCTTGTCTTCCACCGTCTTTTCTCTTGTTTTCCCTTCCATTTTGTTTTCTATAGTCTTGTCTTCAATTGTCTTTCTCTAGTTTTGTCTTCCATAGTCTTTTCTACAGTCTTGTCTTGCACGGCCTTCACTGATCCATTCGCCAGCCATGTAGCTAACTTCGGTAAGTAAAAGTAAAGAACCCTCGATCAGGTTTTAGGCTGAGCTCCGGCCATAAAAAACAAATGCTCCGTATCGATGTGGATTCAAACACATGTACACCAGGCCAGCAGGCACGTATGCTAGCCATAGCGCTACCACCACACCGCAAGGTGTTGTGTGTTGTGGCACACATTAGGAACCCCAAGAGCTAGAAGTGACGAAGAGAAGAGGGGAGACTCTCTCCTTCGTGTAAAATTGAAACTAGAAAACCTGCCCGCAACAGACTGTGTATATGTTCAAAACAATGTATTCCCTTGGTGGGTTTAAACACAGATGCCACATCTAATAACTTGCACGATTTATTGCCTGGCATATTTCGCTGCATCTCGTCAGGTGAATACGGCATAGCTAGATATCACATGAAGTGAATAAATGAATAATACTTTGGCGGAAACACTTAAAACACATAGCTACAAATATTGTTCGAATGTGGAACATCAGTTATTCACAAAATAACCGCAAAGTCAAATTGAAATCTTTCAGCTTGCACAAAAGTTAAGAGGAACGAGTAAAAGAGTAAAAATAACTACTCAGTTTCCGGGAATTTAAACGGGGTTAAATTAAATTCTTTCGTAACCTTAGTCTGCTAAACGAATTCTGCATTCTTTAACGAATGCTGCCGCAAAGTTGCATTGTTTGTTCTGAAAAAAAAAATGTCATCTGTTAAGTTGTTTGTTGATTTGTTGACGGTGTCCAAGTTTAACGTCAGGGTTAAACAAGGCGGAGTTTCTTCTTCAGGCCTTCTTCGAGAGATCAAAGATCTTTCTCGCTGGTCGCTCGTTTCGGATTATGTTTGACTTGGCGTTTTTATTTGCGACGCTAATGAATATCACAACAGTAAAAATGCAAAACTAATGCACAAAAGAATTCAGGAGATTACTAATCAAAGAACACGTACATCAGCAGGCTGCCTAAAGACAAAAGATGGAAGAGTCATAATAGAAAAAGATCAGATATTACATGAATGGTCAGATTACGTGAAAAACCTGTATGACGATAGCAGAGACGAACAATATATTGTTCAAAATAACAATGAAGGGCCAGCAATTTTGAAAATGGAGGTTCAGAATGCTCTTAATCATATGAAATCTGGCAAAACCCCCGGTCCAGACAGCGTCACAACAGAAATGATTAATGCTTTAGAAGAATATGGAATAGATAAAGTTACCAGTCTGCTTAATACAATATATGATACTGGAAACATACCTCATGAGTTATGTAATTCTGTATTTATTGCAATCCCAAAGAAATCAGGAGCCTTGGAATGTGATCAACATCGAACAATTAGTATAATGAGTCACATCACGAAGATTTTGCTAAGAATTATCATGCAAAGAGTTAGGAGGAAAATACAACCTGAAATAGGAGAAGAACAATGTGGGTTTGTAGTAGGCAAGGGTACAGTAAATGCTGTGTATATACTGAGAACCGTAATCGAACGTTCTATAGAAGTAAACAAAGATCTACACCTTTGCTTCATTGACTACACAAAGGCTTTTGATAAAGTGAGACATGTCAACATGATAAGGATGCTTGAAGAACTACAAATTGATGGGAAAGACCTTAGACTTGTAAAAAACATATATTGGAAACAACAAGCTGCCATAAGAGTTGATAATGAAGTAAGCCAATATCAGCCTATTAAGAGAGGTGTGAGACAGGGATGTGTAATGTCTCCAGATCTGTTTTCCCTGTACAGTGAAAATATTTTCAGAAATATTGAAAATATGGAAGGAATCAACATTGGGGGACGATGCATCAATAACATTAGATATGCAGATGATACAGTCTTGATTGCAGACAATGAACAGGACCTGCAACATTTAGTAGATGCGGTTGTTACACACAGTGAACAACAAGGGTTAGAATTAAATTGTAAAAAGACACAGATTATGGTCGTCACTAAGAAGAACGAAATACCACAGTGTAATATACAAGTAAATGGGAATATTCTTCAACAAGTGAATAGGTACAATTACCTCGGAACAGTAATAACATCTGATGGGAGATGCCTTGAAGAGATTAGAACAAGAATCGCCATGGCAAAAGTAGCCTTTAGCAAGATGAAAAACATACTGACCAATAAAAAGATGTCAATTGAAACGAGAAAAAGAGTGTTGAGATGCTACATAGAACCTGTACTTTTATATGGATGTGAAGCTTGGACAATGAGCAGCCAGGCTGAAAAACATCTGATGGCTGTAGAAATGTGGTTTCTGAGGAAAATGCAAAGAATACCATGGACAGCCAGAAAGACCAATGAACAAGTCCTTCAAGAAACAAATGAAGATCGTAAACTGATCAGAGACATTAGACGTAGACAGTCAAAATTTTTTGGGCATGTTATGAGAAGAAATGATTTGGAGAACTTGGTGACAACTGGTAAGATCGAGGGGAACAGACCAAGGGGAAGACCTAGAAACAAGTATCTGGATGGCTTGGCCTTGTGGCATGGTCGAGACAAAAACACGGAACTGATCCACGACTCTGTTGATCGAGTGAGATGGCAGAACATGACCGCCCACGCTTACCGGCATGGCACATGATGGATGGAATGAATATCATTAATGTCGCAAAAGGGAGAACTCTACCGCCGTATCCTTAGTTATACCATGCAGCTCCATCCATGTCCTCCATATAATCTTTATTTCTGTCTTTACTTTTCTTCTCCTTGCGTGCTTAGATCTTCCTGCCCACCTCACCAGCTCCTCCCAACTATGGATTTTAAGGAAACGACTGTCTAGTTATATCTCTTTCAGGTTTTTCTCAATGTAAGTGATAAAACATGGCACGTTTTAAAGCTTGCTATGTAAAAAATACCACAATGTAATATACAAGTAAATGGTAATATTCTTCAACAAGTGAATCGGTAGAATTATCTCGGAACATGGGAGATGCCTTGAAGAGATTAGAACAATAATCGCCATGGCGAAAGTAGCCTTTAGCAAGATGAAAAACGTTCTGACCAATAAAAAGATGTCAATTGAAACGAGAAAAAGAGTATGGAGGGGATACATAGAGCCTGTTCTTCTGTATGGATGTGAAACTTGGACATTGTGCAGTCAAGCTGAAAAACATCTGATGGCTGCAGAGATGTGGTTTCTAAGGAAAATGCAAAGAATACCATGGACAGATAGAAAATCCAATGACCAAGTGCTACATGAGACAAATGAAAATCGTTAATTGATTAGAGAAATTAGACGTAGACAGTCAAAATTTTTTGGACATGTTATGAGAAGAATTGGATTAGAGAACTTAGTGACTACTGGCAAGATCGAAGGGAAAAGACCAAGAGGAAGACCGAGAGGAAAATACCTGGATGGCTTGGCCACATGGAATTGACGAGACAGGAACACTGGGCTTATCTGTCATGATCTTAAATTATATGGACATTTGGCTCGCTCTCTCAGAACAGGGGATGAAACAATCATACACTCTCAATGACTGGACTCTCACGCGCAGCCACGTGTAGTAACCTTTTAATCACGGAAACTATTTACATTAAATACATTCTTGAATAGTCGCGCGCTTAACTCGGCGCAACGCGTACATCATTACAACATGAAGTATATACTTGGTACATCTTATATTAATACAACATGTCTCTCACTCTGTCGCAGCTTACACACACTCCACTCTACTAGTCAGCCACGCTATCTCACAGCAGTCAGAGAATACAAGCAAAACTCTCTCTGTCCATCCTGTCTCGCGGTCCTGAACCCGTCTGCCGGACACAGGTATTCTTGGTCAGACCTTTCCTTCTCCCCCTCTTGCGTCCCGTGAATCACGAAGACCACTGTGCGGAAATTGCGTCGTGGCTAGCTGGCCCTCGGTGACACCTTACTGCCATTGGTGTTGACCTGTCTTGAGTTGTCGTTCACCTCCAGGCTATGGAGATCCTGACAATCCACGACACTGGATGTCCGAGTGAAATGGCGAGTCATGCCGCCCACGCTTTCTGGCATGTCACATGATTGATTGATGTAAAAGAAAAAAGAAAAAAAAAAAAAAAAATAGACAAGACGTCTTGTGCATAGTGGAACATTCCAACAAAATATTCTTGTCAGTGAATTTCAGAACACTACAATGTTGTAAACTAAAGGGAGCAGTTTAATAAAGGGTTCCTGTCTTATTGATAAATGAGACATAACTCGCACTAGAGCACTAGAACCGTTTGGTTGAAGGTTCTAACAAAAGTCATGTAATATTATAATGGAATACCTATAATTTTTGTTTACATCAATTTATGAATACTATCCCTTCTCGACCTTTTGGCTATGACCAGAGTGTAGTATGTGAGGGCTGGTCAGGTCCGCAAGATCGGTCCCGCGTCTGGCGTTCGTTGTCTCGGACGATTGTGAGGTGCACCCAATCGGGAACTTCCAAGCCGAAGCAAATTAGCGAGGCAGGTGCTTTGAGAATATGACCGCAGCGCGAAGCCGGAATCGCGGTGTGAGATGGCGAAAGCGCAATTTTTGAAAGATCGTTCGACAAGGTCTCGATAAGCGCCCTCTCTCTCTCTCTCTCTCTCTCTCTCTCTCTCTCTCTCTCTCTCTCTCTCTCTCTCTCTCTCTCTCTCTCTCTCTCTCTCTCTCTCTCGATGAGTAGTGGGACTGCGGTCAATGAGCTGGCATAGCTTTACGGTCACTCCTGCCTGGCGTAGCTTGAAAGCTCGTCGGTAGGCGCCCATTGGTTATACATGTATCACCGGGTACCAAGGGAGCGCGTTAATCGATTGCTACTCTTGACCTGCGTATGTGTAAATAGTCCGCCTGTGCGATAGATATCTGGTTGATCCTGCCAGTAGTCATATGCTTGTCTCAAAGGTTAAGCCATGCATGTCTAAGTTCCCACTGCATCACGGTGAAACCGCGAATGACTCATTAAATCAGTCGGGGTTCGTTAGATGACACGATCCTATTTGGATAACTGTGGCAATTCTAAATACATGCTTACCAAGCTCCGACCCTGGCAGAAAGAGCGCCTTTATTAGCTCAGAACCTATCACAGCTGTCGTCCACGGGGCGCGACGTTCCCACTGGTGACTCTGGATAACTTTGTGCTGATCGCATGGCCGTACATACCGGCGACGCTTCTTTTAAATGTCTGCCCTATCAAATGTCGATGGTACGTGACATGCCTACCACGTTTGTAACGGCTAACGGGTAATCAGGGTTCGATTCCGGAGCCAGAGGGGGGAGGGGCATGAGAAACGGCTACCACATCCAAGGAAGGCAGCAGGCGTGCAACTTACCCACTCCCGGCACGGAGAGGTAGTGACGAAAACTAACAATACGGAACTATATCGAGGCCCCGTATTTGGAATGAGTACCCTTTAAAAACTTTGACGAGGATCTATTGGAGGGCAAGTGTGGTGCCAATAGCCGCTGTAATTCCAGCTCCAATAGCGTATATTAAAGTTGTTGCAGTTAAAAAGCTCGTAGTTGGATCTCAGGTGCAGGCGGGTGTTCCTGCCCTACCGTCTGCTCTCTCCCGTAGGTGCTCTTCGCTCAGCGTCCAGGGTGGCCGGCGCGTTTACTGTGGAAAAAAAAAATAGAGTGTTCAAAGCAGGCCACGGTTGCCTGAATAATAGTGCATGGAATAATGGAATAGGGCCTCGGTTCTATTTTGTTGGTTTTCGGAACTGGAGGTAATGATTAACTGTGACAAATGGGGGAATTCGTATTGCGGAGTTAGAGATGAAGTTCTTGGATCGCCGCAAGATACTGTGAAAGTATTTGTAAAGAATGTTTTCATTAATCAAGAACAAAAGTAAGAGTCGCGAAGACGATCAGATACCGTCGTAATTCTGACCATAACCGATGCCGACTAGCAACCCTTGTGGGGTTTGTAGCGAAACTGAAACAACATTGAACTCCCACGATGTGTCTCCACCTTGCCGCGGTGGGGGAGCTTGAGTGTCCCACCGACCCCAAGCGCTGTGCCAATGGATATAAACTACATATTGGACAGCTCTTGGGATAGGGACCAGACTAAGAGAGACACAACCTGCTGCTCTGCAGGTAGACGGATTTTTTTTTTTTAATTTGGTTGCGTATCCCTTACGGGACGTTGCAGTCAACACCAGCATTTTCAGCTGCTGTTGATGTACTAGGCAAGTGTTACGTTCAGTAGTTTGCCATTGCTTTCTGAACAACCGGTCTCTATACCTTTTTCGAAAAAACCAGCACCGCCGTGTTTCGAACCCTGGTATACGGGCTCACAAACCGCGTTCGCAAGCCCTTCAGCCACAGAGACCGGTAGACGGATAGCAGTCAGAATTTAAACTCAGGCGCACGAAGCCACAAACTTTGTCCAGACATTTACACAAAGGCCTCCATCTGAGAGATGTAGCTGAACGCCTCTAAGCTACTACCCTTGGATGAGAGAGCCGGGCCGATACTCACCTACCGAAAAACAGACGTGAGATACTGAGCACGCTACATGCCCAGTTCAGATACCTGTCCGAAGGCTCTCAGCTGGGGGATATGAGGGATCACCGGATGAGAGGGCCTGGCCGTTTCTCGCTCACTGCTGTACGGAGGTAAGGTGCTGAGCCGGCAGCACATGTAGCCTACCTCGTGAGCGAGTACACACAGGTTGAAGAAGTGCTCCAGTCGAATGAAATGGCTACGAAAACTGTCTGTATCTAACTCATAGAGAGTGTGGACAAAGGTGGAAAAACAAGGTGGAAAAATGTCTCAATAACACGAAATGGAACGCACGGCTAGCAAATCCATTGCGTAGTCCGAAGCGAAAGCTTACCTAGTGGATGTCACCTGCAGACTGACCGTTCCTGGTGTGTGCTTGAGCGACCAGTGGCAAGCGAGATGCCCAACACATGGAAGTGAGGAACTAAAGCAGCCATGAGCAGGACGAGGCAACTCCTCGGGTGAGCTCAGTCTCAGAGCAGTATGTGCCGGTTCTGCAATTATGGAAGCCTCCTTGGATAGCGAGGGAATGCCTATGGTTTGCCCCTGCCTTCCCTTGAGGGTCGACCGTGATGTCTCTTATCGTTCTATCCTGACCAGGTGATATGTAGGCGACATCACAACAATAAGTCTAACGTGCCTCGAAACCCGAGGAAAGCTAACCTCATTAAAAAATGCTCGCCGAAGCCGGAAGAGCCATCCTACGGGTGGCAAAATAAAAATTGACACTACGCATTTACGTCCGAGTGTAATGTCTCGTCCGAATGTCTCTCGTGCTAGGAACAGCTCTGACTACCTAGTTTCCGAATGCCGCTCTCGTTCGGAACAGCTCTGACTAGGTAGTTTTCCGAATGTCCCTCGTGCCTGGAACAGCTCTGACGGGCGCAACGACCAGCACATGACCGTGTCGAAAACTCGCTGAGTGAATACCGTCTGCAGACCTGTCTAGTTTGTGCGGGAACGGCCGGGGTTAACGAAATGCCCAATATATTGAAGTGAGGAATTAAAGCAGCCATGAGCAGGACGTGACGATTCCCTCGGTGAGCCCAGCACCAGAGCATTATGTGTCGGCTCTGCAATTATGGAAGCCACCCAGGATGGCGGAAAATGCTATGAAATGTCCCTGCCTTCCTTTGAGGGATATGACCGTGAAGTCTCCGACTGTTCCAACTCTACCAACTGGGAGGTGGACGGTACCATAAAAGTGAGTCTCCCAGGAATGCAAACCTGGTCAGAAATGCACGCTAAAAGCCGGATGTGTTGACCTAAGGGTTTCGATCCAAGGGTGGCTAACGAGACACACCGCAATCACATCTGAAAAAACACTCCGGATGAACGCAAAGAAGAAGAGAAACAACATGGAATATACCTTAGTTAGCAAACCAAATACGTATAAAGTCCGAATCATTTGCAAGGTGCCACTACATGTTAGGGCCAGACTCTTTGTCTACGGCTCTAAGCTGAGGGATAAGGTTGAACGCTTCTAAGTCAATATCCCTCGGTTGTGAGGGCCAGTTCGTTACTTATCTGCAGCCTACTTTGCGCCTTACGTCTGTAAAGACGGCAAGTGCCACAACTATGTTGGCACTGTAGATGACACCACAACAGTGAGAGTCCAATGTCCGTCTCAGAGTAAGAGTGGAATGTCCTTCGAAACACCCGGGAAGGTTAACCCGTTCAACAAATGCCCACAGAAGTCGGATGTGTCGGCCTGAAGACACAAGTAAACTAGCGCTGCTGTAAACAGACACAACGCAATTACGTCTGAACAAAAAAAAATGCTTCGGATGAATGCAGAAGAAGAAGAAAGTGTAGTATCTGCACTTGATCTTGCCAGGGCCAATAGCAGAGGCAGCCATCCGAATGACACTTAGGGACGTGAGGATCTGATGTTCATGTTCATCATCATCACATGAATTGCCCATAAGCGTGGGCGTTTCACGCTGCCCTGCTAGGTAGGCTTATGGGGTTCTCCATCTTGCTCAAAGGTGACCCATAGGCTAGCGGGGGAAAGGGTGTACCTACCATCACAATGTGCAGATATAGCAGCCCTGATTTAAACAGGTGCAACATAATTATGTCAACAACAACAACAACAACAACACCAACAACATAAACAAACCTAGAGGACGACCTAAACATGAATCAGTAACAATGTTACATCTCCTTTACAGGACCTTGTCATCAACCCCAGACTGATTTTCTGTAAAATTTTACGTCCAGTAGTTTGCCATTGCCGGTTTCGTGGCTAAGTGGTTATGACTTTTCTCCGTAATCTCGTATACTCTCGTGGGTAACGTGATGATGGTGAGAATCAGCAGTGGTTCGAATCGCATCGGTAACTTACGGGGTATGGGAGCCAACCGCTCAGAAAGCAATGGCAAACTACTGAGCGTAATCTTGCCAAGAAATCAACATACAACTGAAAGATGCTGGTGTTGACAGCGATGTCCTGTAAAGGATATGCAACAAAAAAAAATAAGGTTTGCCTTTGCTTTGTGAAAGATAAGTCAACGCTGAAGTCCAACTTAATGCTAGTTTGGGAATTGAACGCCTTATATCGCCATCAGTGCAACGGAAGTTTAAGAGTGAGCGCACCGACTGCTTATGAATAAATAGTGCATTAATGAGAAAACACAACTCTTAGAATGGCTCTATTCGTTTGGTAAAACATAACACCATTGTGCAATGTCCATCAAACAACACACAATTATAAACATCGTAGCTGCATGACAACAACATTAATCTGCAAAACCTATACATCAAATGAGATGTCTTGTCTTGCGTATCCTTGTCTACATTCTTCTCTTACGCTGTCGGTTCTCTAGTCTTGTTGTTTTGTCTCGTCTTTCATTGTCTTTTCTCTAGTCTTGTCTTTCATTGTCTTTTCTCTAGTCTCGTCTTTCATTGTCTTTTCTCTAGTCTCGTCTTTCATTGTCTTTTCTCTAGTCTCGTCTTTCATTGTCTTTTCTCTAGTCTCGTCTTTCATTGTCTTTTCTCTAGTTTTGACCTGTTTTGTCTTTTCTCTAGTCTTATCGTCTATTTTTTTAAGTCTTGTCTTATATATGCAAGTCTTCCTTGTTGTTTCTCTATTTTTGTTTTCGATACTTTTGTCTTGCATTGTCTTTTCTTTACTCTTGTCTTTTCTCTAGTCTTCGCGAGTCTTGTCTTGCATTGTCTTTTCTCTATTCTTGTCTTTCATTGTCTTTTCCTTACTCTTGTCTTATAGTGTTTTTTTCTATAGTCTTGTCTTCCATTGCCTTCTCTCTAGTCTTGTCTTTAAGCTATTGAAGATTAAATGGCAAGACAAGATCCCAGACACTGAAGTTCTAGAAAGAGCGTCCATGCCCAGTAACCACAATCTACTAATGAAGAATCAGATTCGCTGGGCTGGTCACTTAACTCGCATGTAAGATCACAGGCTCCCTAAACGAATTTTTTACGGCGAGCTGCGTTGTTGTAAGCGCTCACAACGCGGCCAGAGGAAACGCTTTAAAGACATTCTCACTGAAAGCTTTTAGAATTGATCTTGACACCTGGGAGATTGCTATCAAAGACCGAAATTCGTGGCGTACATCATTACGCAAGGGTGCGGTCACTTGTGAAGCAACCAGGACTGCAAGAGCTGTGAAGAAGAGGCTGGACAGAAAAACCACTGCAGGAGATTCTCCTCCTGGAACGTCAAGCATTCTTTTGCCACATTGTCAAAGAACATTTCGAGCCAAAATAGGTCTTATCAGCTATCTTAGAACTCACAGCTCCATACTTTCAACCCCACTGGTTGAAATGAATGATCATCATCATTCTTGATGGTCAAACAACACATGCCCGCGACGCATCTTTCAAATGTCTGACCTATCAGATGTCGATGGTACATGACATGCTTACCGTGTTTGTAACGGGTAACGGGGAATAAGGCTTCGATTCCGAAGAGGAAGCATGAGAAACCGCTACCATATCCAAGGAAGGCAGGAGGCGCGCAACTTACTCACTCCCGGCACGGTGACGAAAAATAACAATACGGGATTCTATCGAGACTTCGTAACTGGAATGAGTACACTTTAAACAATTTAATGAGAATCTATTGGAGAGCAAGACTGGTGCCAGCAGCCGCGGTAATTCCAGCTCCACTATTGTATATTAAAAATGTTGAAATAAAAAAGGTATTAGTTGGATATGGAGTGTTCAAAGCAGGCTTCGGCTACCTGAATAATGGTGCGTGGAATAATGGAATAGGACCTCGGTTCTGTTTTGTTGGTTTTTGGAACTAGAGGTAATGATTAACAGTGACAAACGGGGGAATTCGGATTGCGGCATTAGAGGTGAAATTCTTGGATCAACGCAAAAAAGAGAAAGCATTTGGGGAAAAAATAGTTTTCATTAAACAAGAACGAAAGTCAGAGTCGTATGGACGATCAGACACCGTCGTAGTTCGGACCATAACCGATGCCGACTAGCAACCTCAGTGGGGTTGAAGCGAAACTGAAACAAAATGGAATATACCTTGGATACTAAATCCATTGCGTATAAAGTCCGAATAATTTTCAAGGTGTCACTACATGCTTGGTCCAGACATATTTTCTACGGCTCTAAGCTGAGGGATATGGCTGAACGCTTCTAAGTCAATATCCCCCAGTTGTGAGGACCTGGCCGTTATTCATCCTCTGCTGCATGGAGGTGAGATGCTGAGCTAGCAGCATCTGCAGCCTACCTTGTGCCTTATGTCTGTGAAGACGGCAAGTGCCACTACTGTGTGGGCATTAATGATGTAAAAAGCGTCCCTGTCAGTATCTGAAGCTCATTGAGTAAGCGTTATCAAAGTGGAAAACCGTCCCATTGGCACGAAATAGAATATTGCTTGGCTAGCAAATCCATTACGTGGAAGTCTGAAGCGAAAGCTCTCTGTGTGGATGTTGTCTGCATATTGGTCCCTCCTGGTTTTCGGAGGAGCGTCCTGTGGTGAACGGATGGCTCAATAGTCGGAAGTGAGGCTAAGCAACAATGTGCAGGACGTGACGATTCCTTGGGTGAGCCCAGTACCAGAACGCTATGTGTCGGCTCTGCAATTATGGAAGCCTCTTTGGATGGCGGGGAATGCCCATGGTCTGCCTCTGCCTTTCCTTGAGGGCCGACCTGGATGTTTCCGGTTGTTCTAGGTGGGCCAGCTGGGATAGGGATAACACCACAACTGTAAGAGTCGAGAAAGCGACCCAGGCGCACGAATCGGAATACAGGTTGGCTAGCAAACCCATTTCGTGGAAAGTCCGAACCGAAAGCTCGCTTAGTGGATGTCATCTGCAGTCTGACCTCTCCTGGTTTGCGTGGGGAGCGGCCTGTGGCAAATGAAATGCCCAATATACGGAAGTGAGGCTAAGCAGCCAGGTATAGGCCGTGAGGATTAATTGGGTGATCCCAGTACCAGTGCGCTATGTGTCGGCTCTGTAATTATGGAAACCTAGCTTTGCCTTCCCTTGAGGATTGACCGGGATGTCTTCGGCCGTTCTAACTTGACCAGCTTAGATGTAGATGACACCACAACAGTGAGAGTCAAATGCCCGTCTCAGAGTAAGAGTGGAATGTCCCTTGAAACACCCGGGAAGGTTAATCCGTTCAACAAATGCCCACATAAGTCGGATGTGTAGGCCTAAAGGCGCAAGTAAAGTAGCTCTGCTGTAAACTGGCACAATGCAATATCGTCAGGGTGAAAGTGGTATGTCCTTTGAAACACCCGGGAAGATTAACCCGGTCAACAAATTTTCGCAAAAGTCTGATGTGTCGGCCAAAAGGCGCAAGTAAAATAGTTCTGCTGTAAACAGGCACAACATAATAACGTCAGAGTGAGAGTCTGGGGAAAAAAAAACAACAAGGGATGAACGCAGAAGAAGAAGAATGTGTAGTATCTGCACTTGATCTTGCCAGGGCAACAAGCAGAGGCAGTCATCCGAATTACACATAGGGACTTGAGGACCTGATGGGGTGGTTCTGCTACTTGAAGGTGCAGTGAGCCCTTATTTAAAAAAAAAAAAAAATTCTCGATTAAGAAAAAGTTATTTAATTTTTTTTTAAAATACCCACCTCAATAGGAACATATGAAATTAAAATGGAAATAAGGGACATAACATTCTAACATTTATTGTTTACAGGGACGTTACTAAAGGCATCAAAAGTGTATCATATGATTTAAATAACTTAATACTCTTTATAATTTTTTATAAAATGTTTTACATAATTTCCTAGAGATACATAGCGCATAGTAAAAATATACTCACTTTACGTTAATTTTTTAAATGTTGTAAAAGTCATGGCTTTGCTTTATAAGTATGGGAATTTAATAATGCATTTTTCTTATCTATTTCAATGTTACATTAAATGTTTTATTCTTTTAATGCTGTTTTATTGTATTTTAAGAAATTTTTGACATGCCTGTAACAGGCTTAACACACTCAATGTCATCTTTCGCTCCCCTTGGCTAAAGTAGAAGTGTGTAATCTGCGCTTGATCTTGCCAGGGCCGCATGCAGATGCGGTCATCCGAATGACACAATGACATGGGACCTTGATGGGTGCCTCCGACCCCTTTCAGAACCACGACTCCTGTAACAAAAGATTCTTAATTTTCAGCACTTTTGATTGTTTTACGGCATTTTGATCTCTCTCTCTCTCTCTCTCTCTCTCTCTCTCTCTCTCTCTCTCTCTCTCTCTCTCTCTCTCTCTCTCTCTCTCTCTGCTCTCTCAGAAGACACACCTACCTGTTTCAGTCTAATTAGTAAAATGGTACGCTGATTGGGTGATATGCCGTGAATTGTTTAAACTGGAAGAAATTTAGTTTTAGAGAAATTTTCTTTTTGTTTTTAAATAAGTGCTCTCTGATCCTCCAAGGGACAGAGCCGCCCAATCAGGTCCCCATGTCCCAATGTGTCATTAGGATTCTTATTCTCTTATCTTGGACATATAATAACAGATGATGGCAGAAGTGAAATGGAAATCAAAAAGAGAATAGGAATGGCCAAAAATTCTTTCAGCGGCGTGAAATCAGTATTAACATCTAGAGAGGTTAATAACGAATTGGTTCCAAATGTTGCTGTATGTAGCCGGGGCGCAGTGTTGGGGTGAGCGCCCAACATTGCTTAAATACGCCAATGGCTCGTGAATACATAACCTATGCAGCAAAAGTCCATCTCCTGGCCTTCACGTGGCGGAACTGTTTCTACTAACAGGAGAAGGGGCGACGGCGAGTTTCTGGCGCCGAAAAATAACCAGTGTGCTCTAGATGTGTATACACATACATGCATGTGCAGACACGTGTGTGCGTGTGTACACATCTAAACTGGAGTGAGACCACAGTCTGCTCTAGCAAAGGAAAGGTGCTGAAGACGGAGGCAACCAGCCAGGAGACGCACCACAGAAATCAGGATGCCACGCAATTACGCAAAATGGAATATGTCGACTACTGCTAAATGTTATGGTGCTCGCCCTGCTTTGGACCCCCAGGCAGGTGCAGTGCCGGACCCTATGTCTCGAAAGGGTCCAACCCCTACTACTGGAGGTCCTTCTCAGATGTCCTGTGGAGCCAGGGGACATGCGAATAGAACAGCTGGCCATACTAAACAAAGACTTAAAATAATGCACTGGAATGTGGAGGGAGTCAGCAACAAAAAACAAAATAAATAGAATTTGAAAACATTCTGGACCAAGAAAAAGTAAGCATATGTTGCTTGCAAGAAACTCACCTCAACGAAAATATAGCCTTCAAATTCAGAGGCTACCAGTGTTACCGATCTGATCGAAAGGACGGGCGAAAAGGTGGGATACTTACCCTTGTAAAAAATAACAACACTGCTTCCCAAATCGAGGTCTACATGGAAGGGGCTGAGTATCAGACACTTAAACTTAAGACAGGCTATACAGACCTACAATTACTACTGTCCAATTACTACTACAATTACTACTGTCCAAGTGACTGCCCACAGGCACTGGACACACTACCATTAACAGAAAAAATGATTGTGTGTGGCGATTTCAACAGCCACTCGCAGAGTTGGGGCTATGATCACATGGACCAGAGAGGAGAGAGACTGGAAGACTGGCAGGATGAGAATAGATTCATCTTGGTTAACAAGCCGTCCGACCCACATACTTTCTACTCGAGATCATGGTACACTAGAACTACACCTGACCTGGCTTTTCATTCACCAGACCTGGAGTGGAACATTACACGAATTGTTGGGAAACAACTTGGTGGCAGTGACCATCGGCCAGTCTTTCTAACTGTAGAAAATGAGCTTGTAAGTGAAAGCAGCACCCTCTCAAGGTGGAACTACAAGAAAGCAGACTGGGCAATGTACAAGAATCGTACCATCATATTGGTTATAAACCTGAACACTTAGAAAGACATAATTAAAGTAGTAGAAGAGTGTGGGAAATGCATACTACAGACAGCGCGAGAAACAGTACCAAGAGGAGCCCGTAAACAATATAAACCCTACTGGAGTAGTGAACTGGAACAGTTGCATAATGATGTTGAAGTGTGTAGAAAGCAAGCAGAGGCCACACCCAGCCAAGAGCACCACAATAAATTCAGCACGCAAAAGCCAAATTCCAAAGGGTTAAGCTGCAGGCTAGACGGAAAAGCTGGCAGGAAAAAACAGAGTCCCTGCACTTTGAAAGAGACACAAGGAAATTGTGGAAACTAATAAACCAACTTAACAATGAGAGCACAGGGAGAAACTCAAAAATTGCACTACATAAAGATGGAAACATCTTAACAAGAAAGCAAGCAGCTGACCATTTTGCGGACTCATTCGCACAAGATAACAATATCAAAATTAGTCCAGAGAAACAACAAGAGATTCGAGAGAAACGGCAACATAAAGGACAGAAGGAAATAGTACATGAGGTTCTGGAGGCACCCATCACAATCAGCGAACTGGAGATAGCCATATCAAAACTGAAAATGAGAAAGTCAACAGGAGCTGATGGTATCTCCAATGAAATGATCAGGAACCTAGGAACAGAGGCCAAAGCAAAGCTGCTGCAAATCTTCAATAACAGTTGGACCTTAGGCAGTGTTCCACAAGCCTGGAGAGAAGCAATCATGACACCCCTCCTAAAATCAGGGGAAGATAGTCCCATTGCCTCTAGCTACAGACCAATTAGCCTCACCAGCTGTCTCTGCAAAACACTGGAGCGCATCATCAATCACAGTCTGCAGTAGTACATTGAAAGTAAAAACATCCTTGTGCAATAGCAGGCTCGCTTTAGGCAGTGCTACTCTACGGAAGATCAGACGACCTACTTCTCTCAAGAAATTGAGGATGCATTCCAAGAGAAGAAGCTGGTGCTTGCGGCATGGATAGATTTGAATCAAGCCTTTGACAAAGTCTGGAAAGAAAGTCTGATGAATAAACTGAGAAACTGCAAAGTCAATGGAAGAATGTACAAATGGTTGAAAGCATACTTGCACAACAGAAGAGCCCGAGTAGAGATAGACGGACTAAAGAGCAAGAAAGTACTACTGCGTCACGGTGTTCCCCAGGGCAGAGTCTTTTCCCCACACGTTTTCTAATCTTCATCAATGATCTCGTTGCTAATCTACCTCATGGAATTAAAGCGGCAATGTACGCCGATGACCTGGTTCTATGGAGCACAAATGAACATGCATCAGTGGCCATCAGATTGCTACAAAGAGCTGTAGACACATTTGTTGCATGGGCAAATAGATGATGTGTCAGCATAAACACTGACAAGTGCAGCACCACCCTATTTACCCTCTCTCCAAAACAAAAGGCAGGGACCATCCAGATAAATGGAACACCCCTAAGAGAAGATAAAGAACCAACATACCTTGGAGTAACATTTGATGGCAGGCTGACATGGAGAAAGTACATCAACAAAGCAGTAGCAAAAGCCAGAAGGAAAATAGCCATCCTGAGAAAGCTAAGTGGAATCACATGGGGAGCCAGTGGGAAAATACTTAGCAAAGTTTATCAACAGAGCATACGACCACACCTGGAATACGGGTCACCTGCGTGGTGTTCGGCATCTAAAACCACACTACAAGAGCTGGACAAAGTGCAAAATCAAGCACTTATAGTCACCACAGGAGGGATGAGATCAACCTCTATAGTGGAAATGGAGAAGATGGGGAGGACACAAGCACCGAGTGAGCGCAGAGATACGAAAACGCTAATACAAGCAGAAAAGTTCCTCAGCTTGCCAGGCCACCCCATGAAGAACAGATTTGAAAACCTTGCTATGGGGCGGTTGAAAAGAAGTAGATTTATCCACCAGGCCAAACGACTCTGCAGAGAAACCACCGATCTGCCCACCGACTATTCCAGAGCGAACGATATGGTAATATGAGCATAGACTATTATTACAAATCCAGACAAAAGTGAGAGGAATACTTGACAAGGAAGAACAGAACAGTGTGCAGCGCAGAACAGCCACTCTCAGCTTCCTTGATGAAGAATACCCACAAGACCTCTGGATCCGAGTCTACACAGATGGGTCAGCACAAAATGCTGTTCGAAATGGAGGAGCGGGAGTGTACATAGAATACCCAAATAATACTAGGGATACAGCTAGAGTACCGACAGGAAAGTACTGTCATAACTACGATGCTGAAATTGAGGCAATCAAGATAGCAACAGAGAAATTATTAAATACCAGCAATGGTACACAACCTGTGGGCTATTGACAGATGCAAAATCAGTACTCGAGGCGCTCCTGTCTGGAAAATTGCCAGTACTAAGGACACTACTTTCTGAACTTAGCAGTCAGCATAAGGTCACCATTCAGTGGATACCATCCCACTGTGGAGTACCCGGAAACGACAGAGCTGATCAATTGGCTAAGGGAGGAGCCAAAGAAGAACAGCCTGATGTGCCCGTTACATACCACCAAAAGAAAAGAATGATCAAATCAGTCAGAAAGCAACAAAAACCTGCTCAAGATGACTACAACGTTATGGACAGACCAGAACAAGTCATTATTCTGCGCCTCAGAACAGGGCACAATATGTTACGCAACCACATGTATACAAAATTCAAGATTGGTGAAACAGCCATGTGTACATGTGGTTTGGCGTCGCAGACAGCAGAGCACATACTCCAAGACTGCCCAAAATATAACATATCTAGGCAATCCTTCTGGCCTAGAGAGACGACAGTGGAAGATAAACTCTATGGACCGCTGTGTGAACTGAAAAAGACAGTTCAATTCATACAAGAGACAGCATTGCAGTTATACATACTTGACAACTCTTGCTTCAACAAATAAAAACAAGAAATTTATTAAAGCAAAGAATATATGTAGGAGAAGTGTGTGTGTATATATAAAGTGTAGAATGTGTGACGTATATTCTAAAGTGTCTGCAGACTCAGATCAGTGTTCAGGAGTATAGTCATTCACATCACTGTGCTTAGAACACACTAGCACCATTCAGTCCAGACAAGCAACCTCACCAAGGTGATGCTCCTCCGGTCACGTGAAGACTTCCTCCGTTGTCTCTTGAACCACTAGGATGCTTGGACACCCATGACAAACACTGTCTAATGAGAGTCTTCAATCTGTTTTACACTATGAATTTCCTCTGTTATTTAACCGAATGTTAATTTGAAAATTCTAACACTATTGTCACTGTTACTGGGGAAATCTTACTTGATCTAGTGTCACTGGTTTTAAAGATTCCCCATATTAACAACACAATCTGAAGTTCCCGGTATCAGTATAATATTTATATGACTGTTTCTGGTATCAGTGTTGTATATGTAAAATATATATAATGTTCTGACTGTTCAGTGATACACCTATCACTTGCTAAAACATAAGTATCATCAGCATATCCTGCTCAGCAGAAGTCAGGTTCCCGCAAACCAACTTGGGTATAAGCCCAATGTAGCGGCCTCTCAACAACTTCTGTCTCCAAATTCTGAGCCATCATCTTCTAAAAATGTGTTAACTTCACTGGTGAAAATCATAGCACACATACGTGGACCTGTAAATGGAACCTGTAGAATAGAGAATGCTATGGTGGGGGAAACTCAGTCCTGGCCGGAATTAGGTGAGTGTAGGCCAATAGCAGCACTCAGATCTATAACAGAGATCCGATCTCTGTCATATGGCCAAATAACTCATCATATGATCTGAGACATGGCAACACCAGGAAAGAATAAAGGAACGGGTAGAAACCCAGCAGATGCCCTACTGGAAGATCCTACCATTTCACATTCCTCTCCTCCCTCTCAACCATCCTTAATCTCTCTAATTATTATTCCACTACATTGTCCTCAACTCCCTGAGTAAAATGATATATCACAAAAGCTAGTTGAAGCCACACAATAGAATACTAGTGCCGACGCTCAGATGATACTTTCTAGCACCGCACGTATAGAACATTCTATCACTAATCGTAAAACACTATATCATCACACCTATAATACATTATATCACCGCACTATGATACATTATATTACCGCACTATGATACATTATATTACCGCACATACTGTACTCTATTCCTAATCATACTCTAAGTTAGATATGATTAATAGCCCACCATATGCCTATTCCAGTTGCTAATCGAAACTAGGCGATCACAGACTGGATCTATGTCCGCCGATAACTATCAACAATTTGACACCCTAGCTTCTTTTATAAACCACAACTCGGAAAACTGCATCGCTCCTTCCAACTTCAGAAATCTGGTCAACTCTCTCCACTTGTTTACTGCAACGCTTTTTATATTGGGCTGTGAGTGACGTCACCAAAAAGTCCAGACGATTACCAGTCCAGAGTCTGGTTCCTCCTCCTGTTCTAGACTAACTGGAGTCAACCCGCGGTCAAATTTGCTTTCATTTGGGGAAATTCCAGTCTGTCTGGGAACCAGAGAATTCCCCACATCAGAGAATCCATCCCGCCTGTTTTCCAGACTCTCCGCCTGGCACTTCAAATGCCGTCTCCCGCCTCGCAAACAAATGACGCCGTTGTTCGTATCGAGCAACAATTTTGTTAACAAAATGCCGACCGGTGTAGACATTGTAACGTGACGTATTTGTTCCGAACAATCCACATCATACAGATTCGCCGACCAGAGGTAGACATTTTGACGCCATGTATTTTGTTTCCCAGTTAGAAATGCCGACTGTGTAGACAGTTTTAACGACGTATTTTTCTCAGTCTGGACAACATCAAAGAGTCGGTTGTTTTTTCAGACTTATGTTGGGTCTTGTTTGTCATTGATCGAATCTCAAGTTTATTTATGCGACATAGGCCCCCTCCTAAGAGAGTAGTCCGCAACAACTCTTTCTTCTTGGAGGTTCGATCCAGATGATCTATTCCTCTTCTTCCGGAGCTGGATGTCTTGATAAGAAGTCCGCTCCAACATTTTCTGTATTTCCTCCTCCAGGGCCTTTTCTTTAGAGAATGGCACTGGGTAAACCTTTTGGCGAACAGGCTCTTGGGTGGTCAAAGTCATCTCGAACTCCACCAACCTCGTTCGTCCTGGTTTATCAGTCAGTATCTCCTTATGAGATTCGAGAACCTGGGTTATCTTTTCCCTCTCCTGGGAAGTCAGATCAGGGTTCACCTGCACATCCTTGTAGGTTTCATGGTGTACCAGGGGATATTCCCTGCCCTCGTTGGTTCCCACTTCTGTCTCCACTGCAACTGCCATTGCCATGAGGTGAGCTGCTTTTTCTCCGGGTCTCTCTTCGTATTTCCGCAATAGATTGATATGGAAAATCTTCGACTTTCCCCGGATCCGGATCTGATAGTTGGTTCTGGATATCACCCTTTCCATGGGAAATGGTCCTTGCCAACCTATCTCCAGTTTGTTGTTTCCCATTTGGAGTAGCAGCAATACTTTGTCTCCCACCTCTAGAGATCTGTCTTTAGACCTACTGTTGTAGTAAGCCGCATGTCTTTTTCTGGCCTTTTTCAAGTTTTGATTTGCCAGAGTCCATCCCTTGTGAAGTTTTTCTTTCATTTCCTCCACATATTTGTAAGAAGAGATCACTTCTTCTGACGTCCCCTCTTCAGTCCAACTCCTCAACATGGCTTCAAACGGTCCATTGATTGGACGACCAAACAGCAACGTAGCGGGGGTAGTCCTGTTGAGCCATGAGTAACTTCCGGATAGGCAAAAAGTGCTGCTGGGATATATTCATCCCACCTATCAGGTTTTTCCTGTGCCAGTTTCCTGAGCATTGTCATCAACGTGCCGTTGAAACGCTCTACTTGTCCATTGGCTTGAGGGTGGTAAGGGCTGGTATGGATATGGTTAGAGTGGAACACCCTAAATACCTCCTCCATAAGTTTTCCACAAAACAGGGACCCATTGTCCGTCAGTATTAGATCCGGAAAGCCCAATCTGGTAAAGGCCTCCATTAGTGCGTCCGCCACTCTTTTCGAGTCAATTGTGGTCAACGGTATGGCTTCACCCCACATTGTACAGCAATCCACCATGGTGAGTATGTACATGTTCCTCTTCCTAGTCCTAGGAAGTGGACCCACAATATCGATGGCTACCCTCTCGAAAGGAGATTTCATGATGGGCATTTCACCCAAGACCACCGGCGCTGTCCAGTGTTTCGGTGCCGCCCTCTGGAATTCAGGGCATGACTTCACATACCGACGCACATAACCTGTCATTCCCGGCCAATAGTAATGGCAGGAAATTCGCTGCATCGTGGTGGCAATACCCATATGCCCACTGAATGAGATGGTATGCCCCATATGAAGAATCTGGGAACCGTGGGCCTTCGGGACCACCAACTGACCATGTAGGTTGTCTCCCCTTCCTGCTCTCCTGTAGAGTATCCTATTCTTCATATAGTACTGCCCCCGTTTGGGTGGATCAGCACTTTTCTGCAGCTTTTTGTAGCAAGGACGTAGAGTAGCATCCTCACTCTGGGCAGTTCGCAACTCCCCTGGCAGTGGGTTAGTCACATTTGCTTCTGCCTCATCCGTTTTCGCCTGAGAGCGAGTCTGAATTGCTCCCATATGGATTAGCTCCCTGGTCATTCCCAGAAAGACATACCGGCTACCGAGGATTACGGGGAAAATGGGATCGGTCAACACCGCGGCCTTGATGGTGCCGGTGACATATCTTGACCGAATCTCCACTCTGGCAATGGGCAATTTCATGGCTACAGCACTCTTCTTTGCAGGCTGTATCTCCATTGTTTCACCTGTGAATTGTTCTGGGTGTACCAGATCCGCAGAAATCACGGCCTCCCTGTCCAGTCCTGTGTCGTATAAACACTCCACTTGACGACCGTTAACCTCTACCAATTCCACTACAGGTGGTTTTTCCTGGTCTGGAGTCTCTCTCTCGGCCTCGACCTGTTCTGTGGGCTCCACCTTAGATTTCCCTGGGCATACGACGAATTGAGTGTCTCCTGACTTTCCCCTGCAGTCAATAGCATTGTGCGTATTCGACCTGCAGTGTTTGCACCATTTCCCTGTCCTAGATTTTCTAGTGCCGGACTTTATTGAGCTCTCCTGCTGGTGAGCTTCCTTGTCGACCTTGGCATTGTCAGTGTCCACCTACTTTGAAGTCACTTGACATGCCACGAAGTGAGGGTTCTTAGCCTTTGATTTGCAATCCTTCGTATTGTGAGAATGTGACTTACAAATCGCACACCACTTTTCCGACCATGGTCGTTTTTGTGTAGAGCTCAAAGTGCTCTTGCTTTCCCCCTTCGTCTAATTCAAACTTTCCTCTGAAGTTTTGACATATGGTTCCACCTTCTTAGTTCCCGTGCTCTTGGCTTTCTTCAGGTTATGTTTTTCCTGACTTTTGGTGTTAGTAGAAAGGTTTTCTGCTGCCTCCCCAAGGACCTCGACGAACCGTTCTGCCAATTTCGTCACCATGTCGATTCGTTCCGCCCCTTGTTCTCCCAAGAATGTCCTGAGAGGTTTCGACATTTGCTTCCGCATCTGGTCGACTACCATGAGCTCTTCCAGACTCTCATAGTCATGCGCTAACCCAGCCAAATCCATCCACTTATGGAGATAGGCTTTCAGACGCAGACTATAGGCGGCGAACATCTCCCCCGGTTCTCGTTTCGCTCCTCGAAATTTTTTCAGGAAGGTATGTGACGTAACTTCGAATCGTTTCAGCAGAGCCGTCTTCAACTCGTCATAATTTGTTCTCATGTCCTGGTGGCAGGCGAGAATAAACCTCGTAACCGGTCCCGCGTAATCCCTGGGATAGCTTGAGATTCCATTTGTCACGCTCCAGACCCATAGCAACCGACATAGCCTCAAAGCGTTCAAGGTACTGGTCAATCTTCTATTTGTCCTCCTCGTAGATCGCTAGAGGGAACTTCATAGCATGGTAGCTATGTCCACCTACTGGTGTTGAGCCAGGGAGAGATGAACCTCCCACTGCTCCCTCAGTTTCCCCACTAGATTGCCTCTTGAGCTCAAGTTCCCGTATCCGGTACTCGTGCTCCCTTTTCTGAGCTTCCTGTTCCGCTTCCAATCTCTTAATTGTTCAGTATAATTGTTCATTATAATTGTTTAACTATAAATGTTCACTATATATGTGTGTACGTGTGGGAGCGAAAGAGAGAGAGAGAGAGAGAGAGAGAGAGAGAGAGAGAGAGAGAGAGAGAGAGAGAGAGAGAAGTGGGTGTCAGAGAGAGGGAGACAGTGAATGCGTGTGTGCGCACGTGCATGCGTGTGTGTGGAGAGAGTGATTGAGCGAGAAATGGTGGGGGAATGTGTCAGTGCATGCATTCGTTCGTGTATGTGTGAGAGTGAGTGAGGGAGTGTATGCGTGCGTGCATGCGTTCATGTGCATGCGTTCATGTGTATGTGTATGTGTGAGAGAGTATGATTGAGAGAGTGAGTGTGTGTGTGAAGGATTGTGTGTTAGAGAGTGAGACAGTGGGAGAGTTGATGTGTTAGTGTGTGTGTGTGTGTGAGAGCGCGCGCATGCGTGTGAGTGTGTGTATATGAAAGAATACAGAGAGAGAGAGAGAGAGAGAGAGAGAGAGAGAGAGCTGAGCAGATGCATGTCATGTTACACGCATGTTATGTAACACGCGAATCCATATGTTTGTGTATTCTCATCTGTCATATTATCAGTTAAATACCATTTGATTTTATTATGCATAATATAAACTCATGTTCATTACTGTAGTTTGAGTGAGAGAGTCAGTGAGTATGAATGAGAAACAGAACGAGTGAGCGTGAGAGTGAATGAGTGAGCGGGAGAGTGAATGAGTGAGCGGGAGAGTGAATGAGTGAACGGGAGAGTGAATGAGTGAGCGGGAGAGTGAATGAGTGAGCGTGAGAGTGAATGAGCGGGAGAGTGAATGCGTGAGAGTGAATGAATGAGCGGAAGAGTGAATGTGCGAGCGTGAGAGTGAATGTGTGTGTGTGTGTGTGTGTGAGAGAGAGAGAGAGAGAGAGAGAGAGAGAGAGAGAGAGAGAGAGAGAGAGAGAGAGAGAGAGAGCATCACTATTTTTACGTCACATACATTTTATGTACACATATTTCTTCATGTTTAACATTTTTATGAGACTGCTCATGACAAGTGTCAGTGTATGTGTGTGAGTAAAGTGTGGGAGTTTGTTCATACTAGTTTCAATACTAACGTGAGACATTTTGTATGTGTCTAGATGTGAGGAAGTGTGAGTGTATGTGGAGGATGTGTGTGAGTGTGGGGATATGTGTGGGTGGGGGTGTGTGGGTGGGGGTTTGCGTTTGGATGGGTTGGGATGTGTGGGTTTTGGTGGGTAGTGGTATTTGTGGGTGTTGGAATGATGTGTGGGGGTGAAAGTAGGGGTGTTGGAATGGGTGTGGGGGATGTGTGTATGGGTGGAGGATATGTGTATGGGACGGATGCAGTGGATGTGTGTTTATGTGGGTGGAGATGTGTGGATGGTTTGAGGAAGTATGTGTGGGAGGCGGGGTTGTGTGGGTAGGGGATTGTGTTGGGTGGATTGGGGATGCAAGGGCGGGTGGGGAGAAGTGTATGGTGTGTGGGTTTGAGATATGTGTGCGGTGTGTTGGTGGGGGATGTGTGAATGATGTGTGGGTGGAGGGTATGTTTGTGGTGTGGGGGATGTGTGTGATGGGTGCGGGGAATGTGCGTATGGGTGGGGTATATGTGTGGGTGAGTAGGGGATTGTGGTGGTTGGGGGAAGTATGTGGGGGAGTGTGGGTGGGAGATGTGTGTGTGTGGATGGGGAATGTGTGTGTGGGGGTGTGTGAGTGGCTTAGGGATGTGTAGGTGGGTGAGGGAGTTGTATGTGTCGGGGTGGGATGTGTGAGTGAGTGGAGGATGTGTGTGGGGGTAGGGGTATTGTGATCGAGAGATGTTTGGTTGGGGGTGGGTGGGTGGGGTGTGTGGGTGCGTAGTGGAGGATGTATGCGTGAGTGAGTGTGTGTTGGTGGACGGGTAGGGAATGCGTGTGTGGGTGGTGAGAGGTGTGTGGTGTGTTGGTTGGGGATATTGTGTTGGCGAGGTATGTGTGTGTGGGTGGGGGATTTTTGTGGTGTGTGAGTGGGGGTATGTGGGGTGGATGGGTAAGGGTATCTGTGTGGGTGTGGGTGGGAATATTGTGTGGTATCTGGGTGGGGGATATGTGTGTGGTGTGTAAGTGGGGATGTGTTGGTGAGGGATATGTGTGTGTGTGGTGCGTGGGTTGGGAATAGTGCGTGGTAGGGGGGTGTATGTGATGTGTGGGTGGGGGATTGTGTGGTGGGGGATTAGGTTAAGGCATGTGTGGGTGGAAGTGGTATGTGTGGGTGGTGGGGTGTGTGTGAGTGAATTGGGGATGTATGGGTGGTTAGGGAGATGTGGGGGGGGGGGGGTAGGGACATGTCAGTTGGTGGGGATGTGTGTGTATGGTTTGGAGATGTGGATGTGCGATGTGTGGGTTGGTGGGGAATTGTGTGCATGGGTGGGGAATATGTTGTCGATGGAGATGTGGCTGGGGGATGGGTGGTTTGAGGTGTGGGTGGGGAGAGGATGTGTGGGGTAGGATGTGTATGTGGATGGGCGTGGGATGTGTGGGTTGGTGGGGGAATGTTTGTGGGTGGCGAGTGTGTTTTGGTTGGGGTCTCAGGGGAGGGCAGTGTGTGTGGGTGGGGGATGTGCGGGAGGGGGATGGGTCGGTTGGTGGGGTATGTATGTGTCCTTTGGTGCGCGTGTGTGTGGGTAGGTGGGGGTGTTGTTTGGGTGGGGTGATGTATGGATAGGTGGGAGATGGGCTTCATAACATGGTAATTAGCCTTGTTTATGTTTACAACATTCATTTCACAATGTTTTTTTTTCTTCCTATGTAAATGTATAATGCTCTTGATGAACGAAAGACGAGTGATTGGAAGGGCCGAATTTAAGACGGGCCTGCGCGCCCAATTTGTGACCCTAATAAAGTTGATTTGATTAAGTTGATTTAGCAGCCTGTTCCGCTTCAAATCTCTTAGCTGCTTGCTCAGCTTCAAATTTCTTAGCTGCTTGCTCAGCTAAAAATTTCTTAGCTGCTTGCTCAGCTTCAAATTCCCTAGCAGCTTTTTCTGCTTCCAATTTCTTAGCTGCTTGCTCAGATTCAAATTTCTTAGCTGCTTGCTCAGCTTCAAATTGCCTAGCAGCTTGTTCTACTTCCAATTTCTTAGCTGCTTGCTCTAACTCCATCCTTCTCAATTCCAACTCAGCATTTCGATCTTCCCTTTCTGCTTGACGATACTCCCACTCCACCTCCTGTACGTAATCTGTTAGGGCAGAACCCGACAATCCCATTTCTTCCCCCTTTGCCCTTAGTTCTGCCGTAGTCAGTTTAGGAGTGGCCATTTTTCAGAGAGGTAACTCAGCAGATAGAGTATAGATTATCTCAAAACAAATATATAGATAATGATCAAATACAATTAATCTATATATTTTATAACACACCACACAACACAACACAATCACTCAGTGACAAGAGTAGAATCAGGACCATAGACCTATGCAGACGTGTGAAGTGTGAACAGGTAAGATAATTCCTAACCCCTATCCACATTCACTCTAGCTCGATTCTCACTAATAGGATATCTCCATCCTCTAACTAAAGATCCCGTGTCAAAAGATCCCGTGTGAAAAGACCCCACTTATGAAAGATCCCGTTGTCTAAAGATCCCTTGTACGAAAGATCCCGCTGTCCAAAGATCACGTTTACGAGCCCCCAATAAATGTCGTGTGTGTAAAGAATGAATGTCGTAGTAGTTATTTGCTCTTCTTTACCACTTTAGTGTCGTCCCTGGAGTGAGGGGAATCAACACCCACATTTCTTTTATTTCAATATCACTATCCTGGAGATATCCAGCAGACTCCGTCCACAACACTCCCTCAATCTGAAGACACCTTCTTCTCACTCTTACTCACCCCTGGATCATGCCCCCTCTCATTCTTCCCCAACATAACATACTTGACAACTCTTGCTTCAACAAATAAAAACAAGAAATTTATTAAAGCAAAGAATATATGTAGGAGAAGTGTGTGTGTATATATAAAGTGTAGAATGTGTGACGTATATTCTAAAGTGTCTGCAGACTCAGATCAGTGTTCAGGAGTATAGTCATTCACATCACTGTGCTTAGAACACACTAGCACCATTCAGTCCAGACAAGCAACCTCACCAAGGTGATGCTCCTCCGGTCACGTGAAGACTTCCTCCGTTGTCTCTTGAACCACTAGGATGCTTGGACACCCATGACAAACACTGTCTAATGAGAGTCTTCAATCTGCTTTACACTATGAATTTCCTCTGTTATTTAACCGAATGTTAATTAGAAAATTCTAACACTATTGTCACTGTTACTGGGGAAATCTTACTTGATCTAGTGTCACTGGTTTTAAAGATTCCCCATATTAACAACACAATCTGAAGTTCCAGGTATCAGTATAATTGTCAGAGTCTTGCGTAGAGCAAGATAAATAGCTCGTTTTCTGGCAAGTGTGAAGCAATATCAAACTATCAAATCACACGAAGTGAATATCTTAAAGTATTATTCACAAGCTTTATTTACGCGCTGCATTTATTATCGCACCAACATCGCACAATGACAATCCATCGCAATCATTACGGCATGAACAATATCACTACAATACATAATAATACATGCAAGCAATAAACATCTCACTTACAAGTCAACCTATTTAAGCGTTCGAACCAGTCTCCCACTGTCGTACAGGCTAGCTCTCCATGCAGATTCAAACACCACTCGCAGACCCATGCGACCTGTCCGTTCAAACCTCTAAACCCGTCTGCCAGATCTGGCGTTCTACACGCTACACGCCAGTCGGCGCCCACGTCAGCTGGTGTGACCCCTGCACGGTTCACGGGGTGTACTGCTGACCAGCGGTCGTTTAAGCGTCGCTCAATTGCTGTGCTTGGCTGCTTATACGGGGAGTGTTTAACATCACTCAGGGTTGCGTGTTGTTATGTTGTCTGGCGTTGGTACAGACAACGCGTCGCAATCTCGGATGTGAGATCTTGACACTCTCCACACCCATTTTTCATGGACGGATTTCCTTTCATGTACAATCTATATAGGTGTTATTAAACCTGTCAAAGTCGAACATTATACGTTAATAGGTATTATAATTATATACAGGTGACTAGTAAACAATATGTATACAACAATTGTGTTGCACTATGAAGTACAACAGTCAAGTACAATCTATTTAATGGGCATTACCTTGCTGTGACACAGCTAGTCCGGTAGGTATCGGCTAAACTGTCCCCTACCTCACAACCAAGAACAAAAATACTAAAATCATCAGGTCAAGCCGTGAGCATCTCCCTCTGAGATAGCTCCATCATCAGACCTCTGTTTGGAGTTTCTAATGAAGGTCAACAGTTTTGGCAATATACTGTCCATATCTAAACGACGTTACATTGACATGTTACATATCAAGCACACATGTTAATGGTTACAATACATAGTTACATATCACCAAAAATTTAGAATAATGTCCCCTGGTTATTATACCAAAAATTTAGGAACAATAATTTATCGTCGTTTACAAGACATAAATTAGTACTACAAATTTATTTCTTAGTGTCATAATTTGATACTTATTGACAAATGTGCACAAAAAGTCACGTTTGTAAAGAAGCAATCAAGTTACGATGCTGAGATTACATCTTATAAAAATCGACATATACAATTCCGTATATGGACATATTTTAACTCACATTTTAATACAATTGTCATACATTTATAGACTTTTTAGCGTAGTCTACTAACTTTTAATATTAATATGCAAAACAAATATCAAAAGTATACAGCTATACTATTACATGTGTTGTGATATCATTCACACGACATTAGTCCGTTCTGGATGGATATTATATAAACGGAGTAGTAGTTGTTACTATCAGCTGTTGGATCGTCTCTTCCGTCTTCTGCTCAGATAGTACTGTCACAGTCATCTTTCGTACCTTGTTAAAACGTCTTGGACACATCGATCTGGATACATTCAGGATTACTTCACGTTGTAGTGGCTTGGTAAGTTCCTGGATCCTATAGTGTTGTCCAGTGACACTTCTCTCTAGTGTCTAGTTGTTACAATATTTATCTATTTACAATAATAATTACATTCTTTCTCATATCTCCCAGTTATACAACACATTAATTTACATCATAATGATTCCATTCTTTCACATATCTCACAATTATACACGCATTCATTCGCATGATAATAATAAGATTCCAAATATGTACATAAGTTATATACATTGGGAGATATAATCTTCCCTATCACATTGGTGTACACAGCGTTACTGACACATTGTCACAATTGGCTGTAGTACTGAGCACTATCTACGTTTCAGTTTTATACACCCTCTGCACTGTGCTCTGGTGTTGACTGGGTATTAGGTTCGTCGTATGGACATCTCGACAAAAGATCTGTAAGACAGTTTTGTGAACCCTTTATATGGTTAATTTCATAGCTATAGTCCTGCAGAATAAGGGACCATTTTGCCACCTTGCTGTTACTTGGCGTTCCCCTGGTAACAATTGTCAGTGGACTATTATCTGTTTCAATAATGAAATGTTTGCCTAAAAGAAACCTAGAAAGTTTACGTACCGAAAATACCATGGCAAGAGCCTCGAGTTCCGGTGTACTGTAATTTCGTTCGCTGGTGTTCAGTTTTCGAGAGACGTAGTATACTGGGTACAAGATTTGGTCGTGTTCTTGGAGAAGCACACCTCCAATGGCTACGGAGCTCGCGTCACATCTTAATCTAAAAGTAATATTTAAATTTGGCAATTTCAGAATAGGTGATTTAGAAAAATACGAAAGAATCTTCGTAAATGCTGGCCTTAAACATTCACTGTTCACAATCACATTGGGGTGTTTATTTGTTAGTAGATCAGTGAAACATTTGGTAAATTCAGCAAAATGAGGAATAAACTGTCTATAATAGTTTAAAAGAACTAACACACTTCGCAACTGTTTCTTAGTTGTCGGAAGCGACAATTTCAAAATTCTGGACATGATGTTATCGTCAGTTGATATAAAGCCATTTGAGATCTTATAACCCAAAAATGAAATTTCCTGACAGGCTATATCAACTTTGGAAGGTTTTACAGTCAGTCCATGCTGTCTAATCCTGTCAAATGTCTGCTGTAGTGCAGTTATGTGCTTTGTCATGTCCTTTGTGTGTATGAAAATGTCGTCCATGTACCAAATGATGTTAGCAATGTCTGTTAAAAGAATTCTTGTCATTCTGACAAAGGTAGCTGGTGCATTGACTAATCCGAAAGGTAGTTTACACCATTCGTATAAACCCCACGGTGTGGCAAATGCAGTCAGATGTATACAATCAGGATGTACAGCTATCTGCCAGTAGCCTTTTGTCATGTCAAGTTTGGTGAAATAACGTGAGTCAGATAGTTCAGTCAAGATGTCTTCACAGTTGCTCATCGGTTCTAAATCCAACTGTGTAATGCTGTTAAGTTTACGATAGTCCACACAAAGTCTAATAGTGTTGTCCTTTTTGCGTACTAAAACTATTGGTGAACAGAAATGAGATTGTGATCGTCGAATGACATGATTTGCTTCTAAATCAATGATTTCTTGATGAAGTTTTTCTTTATAGTCTATAGGGATGGAATATGGTCTACCCTTAATAGGAACGTCAGATGTCAAGATGATTTGGTGTTGCACTAAATCTGTGTGTCCCGGGCTGTCAGAAAAGATCGTCCCGTATTCTTGTATCAGTTGTCTGCAACTGTCAGTCTGTGTCTGCGTTAGTTTAGGATTTACCTTAATGTCCTGTAAGTTGGTCGTCGTGTCAAGAACTGGTGTTGGTATCTCGTCAGTGTCGTTGTCGTCCGTCTGGTCCACTATGGAGGTACTTGCTGCAGTCTCTACTTGGTCGGCTTGCCTGTGATGATATGGTTTGAGCATGTTAATATGGAAAATTTTATGTTTGTACCTAACTGCAATTTCGTAGTCTACCGTCGAAATTTGTCGTAGTACTTTGAACGGTCCTTGCCATGAGTCAGTTAGGAGATGTCTATCACTTGGCAAAAGAAGAAGAACGTCCTGTCCTGGCGTCAGTGTAATAGTTCTATTTCCTCTGTTAGCATATTGTCGGTAAATAGCTCCTGATTTTTGAAGAGCTTCTTTAGCCAAAATACATGATTTCATAATTCTATCACGCAATGATGTTACATGTTCATTTGGTGAAATGGGTATAGGCAAAGTAGTACTTTCAGTCAACATAGATTCATACAGAGATAATGGGCCGCGTGGTTGTGCACCATATAACATTTCGAATGGTGAAAACCCAGTGCTGGAATGGGGCACTTCCCTATATGCAAACAAAATTGCAGGCAGATAAGTATCCCAATCTTCAGGATGTTCTTGGGTTACCTTAGAGAGCATATGTTTCATATCGCCATTAATCTTTTCCACTATACCGGTCTAATGTGGGTGGTATGGACTGTTGAAGCATTGTTTAACACCCAACATTTTGGTAAAGGCTTGTGTAGCTGAGGAAATAAACTGGCTACCCCGATCTGAAAGGATGGTATCAGGGAATCCTACCCTCGCAAAAATATGAAAGAACACTTCCATGATGTCTTTGGAAGTTATGTTCTTCAATGGAATCGCTTCTGGCCATCGAGTACATAGATCAATGAGTGTTACAATGTACCTATTACCTTTAGATGTTACATGGTTCAGAGGAGCAACTATATCGACCGAGATCTTTTCAAACGGTCTACTAGCCAAATCAGTAACTTGCAATTCAGCTTGTTGGTGTTTACCCTTTTTGACAAGCTTTTGGCAGATGTCACACGATTTGCAATACTGTTTGGTATCGTTGCAAAACTTTGGCCAATAAAATTGAGTAAGTAACCTTGCTCTAGATTTACCATACGCCATGTGTCCTGCAAAGGGTATGTCATGAGCTAGATTTAATGCTTGCTTGCGGTTTTCTAACGGTAGCACTGTTTGTTCGATAGTGCTGGAACCTTTGGTGTAGTACCGTGTTAGAATTCCGTTCTTGAGAGCAAAGTACCATTGAGCATTCTTTGCTACTCTTGGCGTTTGGCCTACAAGTTTAAAATACTTTTGCAGAGATCGATCGGCTTTTTGAGATGTTATAAACGTCTCCCTAGTTGTATCAGGAGATGTTACAACTGGACTTACTCGTTGTAAAGCCTCTGTCTGATCGATTCGATTTTGCATCTGTGCAGTAGATTTAGTTACTGCATTTACTACATTACAACGATCATTCTCATCACACATTGATGTTACATTCACACAATTACATGTATGTTCTGGCGTAGCCAGGTTGGTATTTGTAAATTCATTTACAGGTGGTAATACATCATGAATGATGATTGGTGATGAAGGTGAAATGGTAGTATCAATATTACAACTGACAGTTGATGTAATACTGTCATGTGGCATGTCATTCACTTTAGGAAGGTTTCCAACGATAACATCGCAGCAAGGATTGGTTAATGCTGTGCATTTAACCTTTCCTGTAAGGAATGGTGTAGTTATATATGCCCATGCAAGTGGATATTTCTCTATGTTCCCTGAGAACGTCCTGCATGTGACATATTTACCACTATATTGTGATGGTAAAATGTAATCTCTCTTTACACCAATGAGAGTACTGCCGCTATCACGTAAAACTGTGGCAGCTCTACCATTAACATACCCCTGGTGGATGTTTAGTTTACCTTTGGAGTTTACTACAGAATTGGCCTCCTCACTGGTAACAGGTATAGAATGGCCGCATGTTAACACGCCATCCTCATGAAATTGATCACAAATGGTACATTTTTCATGATGGAACACCTCAATGGAATGTGCTGAGTTTACTGGGTGATCTTGTACACTTTCATCATCTGAAGAAGAATTGTCAAACATGGCTGCATTAGCCTTTCTGTTCATTTACCGGCCTTTACAATTCTTCCGCCAGTGGCCATAAGCTTTACAAAGATAACATTTGGTAATGCTTCTGTAGTTCTTCCTTTCTTTATCTTGCTTAGAAATGTAATTATGCAAGTAAGCAGTGTACCCAGGATGTTTGTCGCACATCTCATTCTCATTGTGTGAATAATCGCAATATTTGCACTGATATAATTTCTCTGCAGCTTGTTTATAAGGTCTTTGTTTGGTATTCGACCCTGCCTGATATTTGTCATATGTAGCTGCTGCGACAAAGTCTGTGCTGGTCAGACTACTAGAGAAACATTGCTTATTGGCTGCAAAATAACCAGAGCCACGACTTTCGATCTGTTGAACGCTTTCACACTGACATTCCAACAAAAATTTAGAAAAGGGGGGTGGGAGAGATGCGATAATCCTATCTCTCAACATAAGATCAACTAATTTGTCATAACTTCCATTTACTTTGGCTGCTGACAGCAAGTTAGAAAAAATATTTTGAATTTCTGAGATGTAATCAGAGAACGTGTGTGTTGGCTTAGGAGACAACTTCCTAAACTGTTCTCTATAACCTGATTCATCTAGCAAAAAGTGTGACATAATTTTCGCTTTAATGTACAGATAATCTTCTTTCAGGTCATTTGGGATCGACTCTATGACTTTAAGAGGTTCCCCAGAAAGACTTCTTACATATACTATCCCCCATTCAGATTTTGGAATTTTGTAATGATCCATAACAAATTCAAAATTTTGGGTAAATGCTGCTATGCAATCACCTGTGTTGTAACTTCTGATCAGACCTTGGTACTTTTTATGAGGTTGCTCTTTGTCTGTTTCTCTATTAACTTTATCTTTAGAAGACTCAGCTTTCAGCTGTTCAATTTTCAAGTGTGTTTCTTGCTCTTCTTTCTTACTTTGGGCTAAGATCTCAGCTTGCCTCACTGCAGCTTTTGACTGTTTTAAAGCAGCTTCTGATTGTGCTTGTTGAAGCTTTAGAGCAGCTTCTGATTGTGCCTGCTGAAGCTTTAAAGCAGCTTCTGATTCTGCCTCTTTACTTTTCAGAGCAGCTTCTGCTTGTTTCTGTTGCAGCTTTAAAGCAGCTTCTGAGTCTGCCTCTTTACTTTTCAGAGCAGCTTCTGATTGCTTTAGAGCAGCTTCTGCTTGTGCCTGTTGAAGCTTTAATGCCCTTTCGGCCGCTCTCTCATCCCTCTCACTAATTTGCTCTTGCTTCAAAAGATATTCTGCATATTTACTTTCACTCCATGTTCTCAATCCCTCACCAGACATATTCATTTTTAAACCCATTTCAATGAAATCGTTTAAAGAAGACATGATGAACAATAAGTATGATGGAATAAATATAAACAAAATTACTTATGATGTTAGTAAGTTACAAATATTTCTAGCACAGTTGATGATTAAAGCCAGACTAACGAAAGTATAAAGAGGAATGAAAAAAAAATGGTGCTCGAAATCACACTGGAACGTCTTTCGGGTAGACGCAAAATTTTTTTTTGAAGTTCACGAGACTCAAGTAAAGTTGACACAAACAACCTGTACTTTTTAAATTAAACGAAATTAGAACGTTTGTAAATGTATGGTGTGTGTAATGTCACTAAAGTCTGTAAAGGTTTGTATGTTGTCAAGTATTATTGTTAGTCGTTACCACAATCAACAACTTTCACGCTCACACTAACCCTACTCAATGACATTCAAGGGCACGGCCGCCATTTTGGATTTTAGGTACAAAATTTGTTGACTTTAGTGATACGTCTGAAGACGCCTCGGTTGGCTTCAAATAATATCTTCACACTTATACTTTAATGAGATCAACACTATTTAATCGTTACTTTACCTTAATCTATGACTTGCGCACTTCTATCGGCATGTTCACATTCGCTTCAAACTCGGACAAAAAAATTTACAAGTTCGCATTTGGTTCAAAACCCGGACGAGCCACCACGTTCACACTTGTCAGAGTCTTGCGTAGAGCAAGATAAATAGCTCGTTTTCTGGCAAGTGTGAAGCAATATCAAACTATCAAATCACACGAAGTGAATATCCGAAAGTATTATTCACAAGCTTTATTTACGCGCTGCATTTATTATCGCACCAACATCGCACAATGACAATCCATCGCAATCATTACGGCATGAACATTATCACTACAATACATAATAATACATGCAAGCAATAACCATCTCACTTACAAGTCAACCTATTCAAGCATTCGAACCAGTCTCCCACTGTCGTACAGGCTAGCTCTCCGTGCAGATTCAAACACCACTCGCAGACCCATGCGACCTGTCCGTTCAAACCTCTAAACCCGTCTGCCAGATCTGGCGTTCTACATGCTACACGCCAGTTGGCGCCCACGTCAGCTGGTGTGACCCCTGCACGGTTCACGGGGTGTACTGCTGACCAGCGGTCGTTTAAGCGTCGCTAAATTGCTGTGCTTGGCTGCTTATACGGGCGTCGTCGAAGACGCCGCATTCCCTCTGCAGTGTTTAACATCACTCAGGATTGCGTGTTGTTATGTTGTCTGGCGTTGGTACAGACAACGCGTCGCAACCTCGGATGTGAGACCTTGACAATAATATTTATATGACTGTTTCTGGTATCAGTGTTGTATATGTAGAATATATATAATGTTCTGACTGTTCAGTAATACACCTATCACTTGCTAAAACATAAGTATCATCAGCATATCCTGCTCAGCAGAAGTCAGGTTCCCGCAAACCAACTTGGGTATAAGCCCAATGTAGCGGCCTCTCAACAACTTCTGTCTCCAAATTCTGAGCCATCATCTTCTAAAAATGTGTTAACTTCACTGGTGAAAATCATAGCACACATACGTGGACCTGTAAATGGAACCTGTAGAACAGAGAATGCTATAGTGAGGGCAACTCAGTCCTGGCCGGAATTAGGTGAGTGTAGGCCAATAGCAGCACTCAGATCTATAACAGAGATCCGATCTCTGTCATACGGCCAAATAACTCATCATATGATCTGAGACATGGCAACACCAGGAAAGAATAAAGGAACGGGTAGAAACCCAGCAGATGCCCTACTGGAAGATCCTACCATTTCACATTCCTCTCCTCCCTCTCTTGCTGAGGATTTGCTGAGGAGGGGATCCGAGCACTTATGGACTGAATGGTTCGATGTGCAATGAGGATGATCTGTCGACTAACTAACTAACTAACTAACTAACTAACTAACTCCTCCCTCTCAACCATCCTTAATCTCTCTAATTATTATTCCACTACATTGTCCTCAACTCCCTGAGTAAAATGATATATCACACAAGCTAGTTGAAGCCACACAATAGAATACTAATGCCGACGCTCAGATGATACTTTCTAGCACCGCACTTATAGAACATTCTATCACTAATCATAAAACATTATATCATCACACCTATAATACATTATATCACCGCACTATGATACATTATATTACCGCACTATGATACATTATATTACCGCACATACTGTACTCTATTCCTAATCATACTCTAAGTTAGATATGATTAATAGCCCACCATATGCCTATTCCAGTTGCTAATCGAAACTAGGCGATCACAGACTGGATCTATGTCCCCCGATAACTATCAACAATTTGACACCCTAGTTTCTTTTATAAACCACAACTCGGAAAACTGCATCGCTCCTTCCAACTTCAGAAATCTGGTCAACTCTCTCCGCTTGTTTACTGCAACGCTTTTTATATTGGGCTGTGAGTGACGTCACCAAAAAGTCCAGACGCTTACCAGTCCAGAGTCTGGTTCCTCCTCCTGTTCTAGACTAACTGGAGTCAAACCGCGGTCAAATTTGCTTTCATTTGGGGAAATTCCAGTCTGTCTGGGAATCAGAGAATTCCCCACATCAGAGAATCCATCCCGCCTGTTTTCCAGACTCTCCGTCTGGCACTTCAAATGCCGTCTCCCGCCTCGCAGACAAATGACTCCGTTGTTCGTCTCGAGCAACAATTTTGTTAACAAAATGCCGACCGGTGTCGACATTGTAACGTGACGTATTTGTTCCGAACAATCCACATCATACAGATTCGCCGACCAGAGGTAGACATTTTGACGCCATGTATTTTGTTTCCCAGTTAGAAATGCCGACTGTGTAGACAGTTTTAACGACGTATTTTTCTCAGTCTGGACAACATCAAAGGGTCGGTTGTTTTTTCAGACTTATGTTGGGTCTTGTTTGTCATTGATCGAATCTCAAGTTTATTTACGCGACACTAGTATACAAGTAAATGGGAATATGATTAAATAAATGAATCGGTACAATTATCTCGGAACAGTCATAACATCTGATGGGAGATGCCTTGAAGAGATTAGAACAAGTATCGCCATGGCGAAGGCAGCCTTTTACATGAAGAAAAACATACCGACCAATGAAATGATGTAATTTGCAACGAGAAAAAGAATGTTGAGGTTATCGAAATAACCTGTGCTTTTGTATGTATGTGAAGCGTGGACATGGAGCAGACAAGCAGAATAACATCTGATGGCTTTGGAAATGTGGTTTCTGAGGTGAATGCAAAGAATACCATGTGCAGGCTGAAAAATTAATGATCAAGTTCTACAAGAAACAAATGAAAACTGAATGCTAATTAGAGAAATTAGACGTAGACAGTCAAAACGTTTTGGGTATGTTATGAGAAGATATTACTTGGAAAACTTTGTGACAACTGGCAAGATCGATGGTAAGAGAACAAGCGGAGGGCAGAGAAATAAATACCTGGATGGCTTGGGCACGTTGTATGGTCGAGATAAAAACACTGAGCTGATCCAAGGTTCTGGAGATCGAGTGACATGACCAAACGTGACCCTCCACGCTTATCCGCATGGCACATGATGGTGATGTTGCTCATTATTACATAAACAATGTAATCAGCGTGGATAAACAAGGATTACGATAACAACATTGTTAACGATAACCGTGATGACTTGCGATGGTATCGACAACAAAGACTAGTGGTAATAACACCGATGGTAAAAACATCGAAGACTGTAGCAATAATAACACCGATGGTAAAGATAACAACGACTGTAGCGATAATAACACCGATGATAAAGACAACAACGACTGTAGCAATAAGATCGATGGTAGTGACAACAACGATGGTAAAGACAACAGCGACTGTAGGGATAACAGTGATTGTAGCGACAACAAAGACTGTAGCGATAAGATTGATAGTGGCAACAATCACAACTGTAGTGATAATAACACCGATGATAGCGATAACAACAACTGTAGCGATAAGACCGATGGTAGCGACAACAACGACTCTAGCTATAAAACCTATGGTAGCAACAATATCGATGATAACAAAACAACGACTGTAGCGATAACAGCACCATGCTGGCGACAACAACGACTGTACAGAAAATAACACCGAAAGTAAAGACAACAACGACAGCGGCGATAAGACCGATGGTAGCGATAACTTCGATGGTAGCGACAACAACGACTGTAGCGATAATATGTCGTGTTATATAAGTGTCGTCTCTGGGGTGAGGGGAATCAACACCCACATTCTTTTAACCCTATATCATTATTCTGGAGAATCCACTAGATTTCCGTCCACAACACCCCGTCAGTCACTGGATCCCTCTTTTTTTCTCTCTCTCACCACTGGACCATGCCCCCTCTCATTCTTCTCCAACCCAACATACCACACAACTCTAGCTTCTAAAATTAATACAAATTAATTTAATGAAGAAAAGTGTATGTATGTGCGAAGTGCAGGTGTAGAATGTATGTCGTATACTCTAGTTTCTCTGCAGAATCAGACCGAACAGCTCAGGAGCAAAGTCTGATCATCCCAGTAATGGCCACACAACATCACCATAGCTCAGTACACAATGACCTCACGAAAAGATGTTTCACTCCGGCCAGGTGGGGACTTCCTCCAATAGATCCCTGATAATCCAGATATCTGGTCACCACAAATAGATATAGGTCCAATACTGACTCTGAATTTGTCATACACCGTGTAACTAAATGTCATTACAGTTCTGCGATCTAACCCCCCCCCCCCCCCCCCCCCTTATATCGTGAAATACGGATCACTGTCACTTGAAACCAAAAAAAAAAATGTTCCTTGGTAATTGTCATGGATTTTCACGATCACTATGTTAATGTTAAAGTTCCACAGGAATCCACTAACTGAGAAAACACTATGTTAGGTGTTCCACTTCCCTCTACAATTACTAGTGTTCCTGTTACATGTAGTATGGAAAATAACCTCACTCAACTTTGGTGAACCCTATCTCTGAGGATTAATTCCCAGATAATTATCAGTTCCTACTCATCAGAGCCATGTTCCTGCAGACCCTTTTGATTATGGGCCCAGGGCAAAAGCCGTCGAATAAAACTTGCTTCAATGAATTAGCCATAATCTTTGTCACTGACTTTCCAGCTTGTTCTCTTCGTGAACAGAATGGAACATGGTGAAGAGAGGACGCACCTGGTGAGAGCAACCTGATACTGACCTTTATTAGGTGAGTGCAGGCCGACGGCCGCACTCAGATCTCTAACAGCGAACTAATCTCTGCAATAGGGCAGAGGAAATGTAGCAGAATGAGGATATTATTAGTATCAGCTAGGTGTGCAAGTCTACAGCACGCTTGAGCATCAATATAGAATAGCTAGAAGGATGCTCAAGTCGTGACGTAGCTGGTAGTTGGGTAGTTACCACCTAGAAGGAGAGAAAGGAAGACAACATCATAATATATTCTGTACTTGGATTTTGTATCATCATGTGAAATTAAAGCCTATTTAGAAACAACACAGAACTTGTTGATCCGTCTGTATGCACACACTGTTATAAGAGGGATCAAATGGTGCCGTGACCAGGTTCAACAATTAGCAAAACAAGAATTGAATCCATGTTTGACTCCGAAGAATGATTAGATACTGTGGATAGCAGTACAATAGTAAAGGGGTGTAAGTGTGTTGAACATTGTCACTGTGGAAACAAAAGACATGGGGTTTTTGAGGGTCCGTAATATATGGACTGTAATAGAATAACGTTGATTGGAAGCAGTCACAGACATGAGTGTAGTGTTGCTGTTGATAACGGCATAAGTAGAGGTTTTAGTAGATATGCCCATAATAAATGGACATTAAGGGGTCGCTGAAAATTTCGGCAAAATTAAGAGAGAATTCTGAGTGAGGTATAGGTGAAGATTACTTATGTGAGGTGATGAGGAAAGAGGTCTGTAATATATAGACATTTGGGGAGTGAATTTTTGATGGTTGGTGTTTGATGCTGTAGATAGCAGCGTAAACTGTTACCATAATAAGTGGTACTGTAGAAGATATAATTGTTTTAGACTTTATTACATAAAGTCTCAAATGACATGGGGGGGGGGGGGTAAAGGTGTGTGTGTGAGTTAGCTAAGTGTGGTTTTTTGTGAGAAAGAGTTCTACTTCTTTGAATCTCCGGTGCGCACCGATTCCTTGTCTTTCTATCATGTGCGAGTGTTCTCAGGTTGATTGAAAGTAGAGAATTAGTAAGTAATGTTGGTGATGACAATAGGGAGTTGGTATCAGAAGAGTACAGCGTTTGAAATTTTAAGCGGATTACTTATGAAGAGAAGAAGGAGTGTTTATTTCAAAAAGGTAACCATATGTGTTATGATGTATTGTATAAAGTTGAGATTTAAATGTTATTGAGGATATGTAAATAATATGTGTTACGTTTGAAGAGTCAGAAACGAAGAAGAAGTTCATAGTGGTTTACTATATGACAGGGGGAAGAGTACAATATAGAATATTTGCCTAAAATAGAGTTAGTTTGGGGCGGCTTAGAGAAATTATGGGAGATAAGGAGAGAGGATGTAGGATAAAAGGGGGTTAGGAATAAAGACTTTTGAAGAAGAAAAGTCTTTTTAAAACATAGGGAGGTGTAGCAGAATGAGGGTATTATTAGTATCAGCTAGGTGTGCAAGTCTACAGCACGCTTGAGCATCAATATAGAACAGCTAGAAGGATGCTCAAGTCGTGACGTAGCTGGTAGTTGGGTAGTTACCACCTAGAAGGAGAGAAAGGAAGACAACATCATAATATATTCTGTACTTGGATTTTGTATCATCATGCGAAATTAAAGCCTATTTAGAAACAACACAGAACTTGTTGATCCGTCTGTATGCACACACTGTTATAGAAATCATCACCTCGGTCTGAGTTATGGTAAGACAAGGAAAGAGCAAAAGCAAAATGCAGAAACCCAGTGGACACCCCACTGGAAGATCCTACCATTGGACATTGCCCCTATTCCCCAACCATCTTCAATCTCTCTAAACATCATCCCACTACATTATTCTCAACCAGCTGAGTTAAGTGATATCTTACACTAGCTAGTTTAATAACGCGATTGCCTACTGTTGCCTACACTCCTATATTACAATCTCCTAATGCACACGACTACACTTTATTCCTAAGAATAATCCCATTTGGGTCTAAAACACTCAATTACCATATATTGAATCTGTCCGTAAATTGAGTCTACTCAAACACACAATGGGTAAATGTCCGCCAATATAATTTAACACAAGGCACCGTAGCCTCTCTTTATAATCCAGCCAGAAACAATCAGTTCTGTTATCAGTTATCAGTTGGGGTATCTTCATTGCACTCCGGACATGTCCATAGGTGCTCAGATCCTCCCCCCAGCATATGCATCAGCGTCCGGTGGCTAATAGTGCCAGTTCTGTGTTGGTTGACGAGGCGCTTTGTTTTCCCGATGTACCTCTCGCGTCTGGCTGTGCCGATTCTTACTCCCAAGCCTTTCATCCTGGACAGCGATGTGGATTCACTGACGTCAAAGTCCTCTGTTCTTCCCATACCTTTGAGGACGTTAATAACATCGGCACGATCCATGGGCTGGCCATCTACAGGGAGTGCAGAGCCAGCCAGTTTATCAGCTCGTTCATTTCCCTCGACTCCCGCATGTCCCGGGACGAAGATGAAGGTGACTTAACGCACAACAGACTTCCGAAGTGACTCAGTCCACTGTCTACGTACAGATCCAGCTTCGACCTTCTGAATCATGCTCATTGAATCACTTAGTACACACACGTTGGTATAAAGCTGTGATTCCAGCCATATGAAAGCCTGTGTAACTGCCATCACCTCCATCGTCATGCTGCTCGTGGTCATAGAGTGGGCACCACTGGATTCTTGAACGGTTCGGCCCGCTGAACGGGCTGTAAATACCCACGCACTTCTCTGCTGCTTTACAACAGATCCATCTGTATAGATGAGGACTTCGGGGCTATCCGAGTGTTCATAGATGAGCGCGTTAACCTCTGCATTGACAGCAGCAGGGTTCTGCTCTCTGCACCGTCTGTCGAGTGTGATAATGCAGGAGAAAGTGCACTTAAAAGCTGGAGGCACCGGCACCCATTCCTTGCAGGGGTTGATACTGGTAAGACTGCAGACCTTTCTGACGACAACTTCCGCCCGACCCATCCATGACTTGCCTCTCTTTAGCCTGTCACCATTTTCTCTGAATATAGCGTCATGCAGAGGGTGCTGCTCATCTGCACTTATTTTTAAGTATGCACGAGCTCTCCAGATCTGTGTTCCATTGTCAGGAAGTCAAGGAGGTATCTCATTGCTACACAGCTGGTGTCTCTCGTGCAGCCCAAAACGATGTGCATGGCTTCGTTTTGTACCTTTTCAAGTCTTCCAATCTGTGTAGGGCTGACAGTGAGGATGGCCAGGGCATACTCGATGCGTGAAAGCACAAGTTCTTGGAACAGAAGTATTACCAGTCTTTGCTCGATATTGGCAGTCGCCATGACTCTCATTGCTAACAAACCTTTTCGAGACTTCGTTATGACATAATCGACAGGATTTCTGAAGGACAGGCTACGATCAAGCCTCACGCCAAGATATGTCATTGACTGGGTTCTACTCAAAATTCTCCCATCCATTCTTACTGCCGGCAGGTCTGTTTTCACAATATGGTTGTTTAGGGAGAACCATGTAACCGATGCCTTTGCAGGGTTGACAAGGTCGTCGGCATCAGCACACCATGAGGAAATACGATCTAGTTCGCCCTGCATATCATTGGCAACCGCCTGGCTATCTCGACCCTGTCGATACACGAGGATGTCGTCAACGAATGACAGAGTCCTACCCCTCCCGTCCAACTGTTGTTCAGTGATCGGCACCGTATACACGTTGAATAGTACTAGTGACAGTGGTGAACCCTGCGGCAATCCTGGACATATCGTTATCGGCTCAGAAGACCAACTCCCGCATCTTAGCACCACCTTCCTTTGGAGCAGAACTGCAGCTATCCATCGTACAAGGTGAGGGTGCACTTTCAGCCTGAGGAGGGTTTGCACCAAGTGCTCGAAATATACTCTGTTATATGCGTGCCAGAAACATTATACACACACGTCCGTGAAGTTTTCACAACACTTGGTCGACTTCCCAAAAGTTGGTAACCCAGCCAGTTTTAATACGGAGCCTAGATGGCGTCACTCGCGGTCAACAACAGGTGGCCTTCTCATTTCCCTCTCGGGACTGGTTTCCCCGTACATCAAAAGTCCCTCCTGCCTGTGATCTAGAGAAATTCATTTCTCCACTACAAAGATCTAGCCGAATTTCCTCCCCCTCCCCCCAGACAATTTGTCTCCAACTTCGCAAGACTGGTTAAACAACTGTCTATCTCGACCCTGTCGATAGCCCGTAAACAACTGACGCAACAGTCCTTTTCTCTCGATCGACAACACATCAAAGGATGCCAGCGCATGTAGACAAGGCCGCACAGTGTGTCATTGATCGACCCTTCTAAGAATCCTGTGACATAGGCCCCCTCTTAAGAAAGTAGTCCGCATCACTCTTTCCCATTGGAAGTTCGATCCAGATGATTTATTCCTCTTCTTCAGGAGCTGGGTGTCTAGACAGGAAATCAGCTCCAACATTTTCCTTCCCAGGTATATACTCCACCGTGAAATGGTAGGGCTGAAGTATCAACGACCACCGCATCAAACGGGCGATGAGCTTATGAGAAGTGGCCAGGAACATCAGGGGCTGATGATCCGACTGGACCCGAAACTGAACTCCATACCAATAGGGCTGGAATTTTTGCACGGCCCATACGAGAGACAAACACTCTCTCTCAACGGTCGAATAAATACTCTCAGCCTGGAGAAGCTTCTTGCTTGCGTATGCCACTGGTTTCAAAACCGAAGCGTCATCCTTCCCTTCCTGTAACAAGGCTGCCCCAATTCCAATCCCACTCGCATCCGTTCTCAACACAAATGGCTTGGAAAGGTCGTGGAGCTGTAAAACAAGTTTGCTGACCAAGGCCTCCTTCAACTGACTGTACGCACTCTCGCACTCTGGTGTCCAAATAATTTGATCCGGGAATCCCTTTTTCAAGTTTTCCGTTAATGGAGCGCCCAGTTCAGTGAAATGAGGGATACATTTTTGGTAAAACCCACACAACGAGAGAAAGGATCGCACATCCTTCTTCGTTTTTGGCTTTGGAGCACGTCTGATCTTTTCTAGGTTCTTTTCCTCTGGGACAATTTGTCCTGGAGTGATGGTGTAACCCAGAAATTCCAGAGTCTGGTAACCAATCATGCACTTGGTTGGGCGAGCGGTAAGCCCTGCTTCCCTGAGGAAAACTCTTTCCAAGGATTGCAAATGGTCATCCACACTGTCACTAGCAATCAGTATATCATCCATGAACGAGATAATGGAGGGATCCTGTAAGGGATCTAACAAGGTCCTCATCATGCGTGTAAACACACTAGGTGCATTGCTGAGTCCAAAGGGCATGACCTTAAATTCGTAGTTTCCACTGGGGGTACTGAAAGCTAGCAGGGGTCTAACCTCTGGTTTGACCGGGATCTGATAATAACCCCGACTCAGATCCACTTTTGAGAAGTACCTAGCATTATGGAGCCTAGCGAATAACTGAGTTGGATTCGGCAAAGGTTCCACCTGAAATTGAGTATGACTGTTCAGAAGTCGATAGTCTATACACAACCGGTGTTCTCCACTTGGTTTGCGTAACAAAATCAACCCCGCAGGGTATGGGGATGTGGATGGCGCAATCACGTCATCCTTCAGCAGTTTCTGTATCTCCTCTTCCAGGGCCTTTTATTTAGAGAATGGCACTGGATAAACCTTTTGGCGAACAGGCTCTTGTGTGGTCAAGGTTATCTCGAACTCAATTAACCTCGTTCGTCCTGGTTTATCAGTCAGTATCTGCTTATGAGACTCGAGAACCTGGGTAATCTTTTCCCTCTCCTGGGGAGTCAATCAGGGTTCACCTGCACATCTCTGTAGGTTTCCTGGTGTACCAGGGGATATTCCCTGCCCTCGTTGGTTGCCGTTTCAGTCTCCACTGCAACTGCCATTACCATGAGGTGGGATGCTTTGTCTCCGGGTCTCTCCTCGTACTTCCGCAGGAGATTAATATGCAAAATCTTCGACTTTCCCCGGATCCGGATCTGATAATTGGTTCTGGATATCACCGTTTCCACAGGAAATGGTCCTTGCCAACATATCTCCAGTTTGTTGGTTCCCGTTGGGAGTAGCAACAAGACTTTGTCTCCCACCTCTGGAGATTTGTCTTTAGACCTACGGTTGTAGTAAGCCGCATGTCTTTTTCTGCCTTTCTCAAGTTCTAAGTTGCCAGAGTCCATCCCTTGTGAAATTTTTCTTTTAGTTCCTCCACGTATTTATAAGAAGAGATCATTTCTTCTGACGTCCCCTCCTCAGTCCAACTCCTCAACATGGCTTCCAACGGTCCTTTGATTAGACGACCAAACAGCAATGTAGCGGGTGGTAGTCATGCTGAGCTATGAGGTACTTCCCGATAGGCGAAATGTGCTGCTGGGATAAATTCATCCCACCTATCAGGTTTTTCCTGTGCCAGTTTCCGGAGCATTGTCATCAACGTGCCGTTGAAACGCTCTACTTGTCCATTGGCTTGAGGGTGGTAAGGGCTGGTATGTATATGGTTAGAGTGGAACAGCCTAAACACCACCTCCATGAGTTTCCCACAAAACTAGGACCCATTGTCCAACAGAATCTGATTATGGAAGCCTAATCTGGTAAAGGCCTCCATCAGTGCGTCTGCCACTCGTGTCGAGTCAATTGTGGTCAACGGTATGGCTTCACCCCACATTGTACAGCAATCCACCATGGTGAGTATGTACATGTTCCTCTTCCTAGTCCTAGGAAGTGGACCCACAATATCGATGGCTAACTTTTTCGAAAGGAGAGTTCATGATGAGCATTTCACCCAAGACCACCGGCGCTGTCCAGTGTTTCGGTGCCACCCTCTGGCACTCAGGGCATGACTTCACATACCGACGCACATCACCGGTCACTCCCGGCCAATAGTAATGGCAGGAAATTCGCTGCATGGTGGCGCCAATACCCATATGCCCACTAAATGAGATGGTATGCCCCATATGAAGAATTTGGGAACGGTAGGCCTTCGGACCACCAACTGACCGTGTAAGTTGTCTCCCCTTCCGGCTCTCCTGTAGAGTATCCTATTCTTCATGTAGTACTTCCTCCGTTTTGGTGGAACAGCACTTTCCTGCAGCTTCTTGTAGCAAGGACGTAAGGTTGCATTCTCACTCTGGGCAGTCCGCAACTCCCCCGGCAGTGGGTTAGTGACCATTGTTTTTGCCTGATCCGTTCTTGTCTGAGAGCGAGTCTGAATTGCTCCCATATGGATTGGCTCCCTGGGCATTCCCAGAAAGACATACCGGAACCGAGGATGACGGGGAAAATGGGATCGGTCAATACAGCGGCCTTGATTGTGCCTGTGACATATCTTGACCGAATCTCCACTTTGGCAATTGGCAACTTCGTGGCTACAGCACTCTTCTGTGCAAGCTGTATCTCCATAGTCTCACATTTGAATTGTTCTGGGTGTACCAGATCCGCAGAAATCGCGGCCTCCCCGTCAAGTAAAGTGTTGTATAAACACTCAACTTGTCGGCCGTTAACCTCTATCAATTCCACTACAGGTGGTTTATTCTGGTCTGGAGTCTCTTGCTTGGCCTCGACCTGTTCGGTGGACACCACCTTAGGTTCCTCTGGGCACACGACGAAATGAGAGTCTCCTGACTTAACCCTGCAGTCTTTAGCATTATGTGTGTTCGACCTGCAGTGTTTACACCATTTCCCTGTCCTAGAATTTCTCGTGCCGGACTTTGGTGAGCTCACTTGGTTGTGAGCTTCCTTGACGACCTCAGCATTTTCAGTGGCAACCTCCTTTGGAGCCACTTTACACGCCGCAAAGTGGGGGCTCTTAGTCTTCGATTTGCATTCCCTCGTATTGTGAGAGGGCGACTTACAAATCGAACACCACTTCTCCGACCACGGTCGTTTTTGTGAAGAGCTCGAGGTACCCTTGCTTCCCTCCTTCGTCTTCTCCAAACTCCCCTCTGAAGTTTTAACATATGGTTCCACTTTCTTCGTTCCCGTGCTTTTGGATTTCTTCCGGTAATGTTTCTCCTGACTTTTGGTGTTTGTGGACAGGTTTTTCCCAGCCTCCCCAGGTACCTCGACGAACCGTTCTGCCAATTTCGTCACGATGTCAATACGTTCCGCCCCTTGTTCTCCCAAGAATGTCCTGAGAGGTTTCGACATTTGCTTTCGCAACTGGTCGACTATCATGAGCTCTTCCAGGCTCTCATAGTCATGCGCGAACCCAGCCAAATCCATCCACTTATGGAGATAGGATTTCAGACGCAGACTGTTGGCGGCAAACAACTCTCCCGTTTCGCTGCTCGACCTTTTTTCCGGTAGGTATGTGACGTAACTTCGAAACGTTTCAGCAGAGCGGTTTTCAATTCGTCGTAATTGTTCTCGTGTCCTGGCGGCAGGCGAGAATAGACCTCGTAACCGGTCCCGCGTAATCCCTGGGACAACTTAAGACACCATTTGTCACGATCCAGACACATACCGACAGACATGGCCTCGAAGCGTTGTAAGTACTGGTCCATCTTCTCTTGTCTTCTTCATAGACAGCCAAAGGAAACTTCATAGCATGGTAGCTATATGCATCCACTGGGGTTGAGCCAGGGAGATAGGACCCTCTTACTGGTCCCTCAGTTTCCCCCACTAGATTGTCTCTTAAGCTCGAGTTCCCGCAATCGTGCTCCCTTTTCTGATCTTCTTGTTCGCTTCCAATCTCTTAGCAGCTTGCTCCGCTTCAAGATTCTTAGCAGCTTGCTCAGCTTCAAGTTTCTTAGCAGCTTGCTCAGCTTCAAGTTTCTTAGCAGCTTGCTCAGCTTCAAGTTTCTTAGCAGCTTGTTCAGCTTCAAGTCTCCTAGCAGCTTGTTCAGCTTCAAGTTCTAACCTTTTAGTGGCTTGCTCAGCTTCTATTTTCTTAGTCTCTAATTCCATCTTGCTTAATTCCATCGCAGCCTTATGATCTTCTATTTCTGCTTGGCGAAAATCTCTCTCCACCTCCTGTATGTAGTCTGTTAGTGCAGAACCCGACAAGCCCATTCCTTCCACCCTTGCCCTTAGTTCTGCCAAATCTAATTTAGGAGTGGCCATATTTCAGAGAAGTGAGTCATCAGGTTGAGTATAAATTTCTCTAAACAATATATAGATATTTACTCGTTAAATTTTATCTATATATTTATCCCCACACAGCACAACACAAAACAATCTCTCAAGGAAAAGAGTAGAATTAAGACTATAGACCTATGTAGACGTGTGAAGTGTGAACAGGCAAGATATGTGTCTTAACTTCTATCCACATTCACCCTAGCTGGATCCTCACTAATATGATATCACCGTCACGTATCGAGACATCCCGTGTCGAGAAATCCCGTGTGAAAAGATCCCGTTGCCGAGAGATCCCGTTGTCAAAAGATCCCGGTGTCGAGAGATCCCGTTGTCAAAAGATCCCGTTGTCGAGAGATCCCATTCTCAAAAGATCCCGTTGTCGAACCCCCAGTAATGTCGTGTTATATAAGTGTCGTCCCTGGGGTGAGGGGAATCAACACCCACATACTTTTAACCCCATATCATTATTCTGGAGAATCCACTAGATTTCCGTCAACAACATAACGTCAGTCACTAGATCCCTCTTTCTCTCTCTCTCTCTCACCACTGGACCATGCCCCCTCTCATTCTTCTCCAACCCAACATACCACACAACTCTAGCTTCTAAAATTAATACAAATTAATTTAATGAAGAAAAGTGTATGTATGTGCGAAGTGCAGGTGTAGAATGTATGTCGTATACTCTAGTTTCTCTGCAGAATCAGACCGAACAGCTCAGGAGCAAAGTCTGATCATCCCAGTAATGGCCACACAACATCACCATAGCTCAGTACACAATGACCTCACGAAAAGATGTTTCACTCCGGCCAGGTGGGGACTTCCTCCAATAGATCCCTGATAATCCAGATATCTGGTCACCACAAATAGATATAGTCCAATACTGACTCTGAATTTGTCATACACCGTGTAACTAAATGTCATTACAGTTCTGCGATCTAACCCCCCCCCCCCCCTTATATCGTGAAATACGGATCACTGTCACTTGAAACCAAAAAAAAAATGTTCCTTGGTAATTGTCATGGATTTTCACGATCACTATGTTAATGTTAAAGTTCCACAGGAATCCACTAACTGAGAAAACACTATGTTAGGTGTTCCACTTCCCTCTACAATTACTAGTGTTCCTGTTACATGTAGTATGGAAAATAACCTCACTCAACTTTGGTGAACCCTATCTCTGAGGATTAATTCCCAGATAATTATCAGTTCCTACTCATCAGAGCCATGTTCCTGCAGACCCTTTTGATTATGGGCCCAGGGCAAAAGCCGTCGAATAAAACTTGCTTCAATGAATTAGCCATAATCTTTGTCACTGACTTTCCAGCTTGTTCTCTTCGTGAACAGAATGGAACATGGTGAAGAGAGGACGCACCTGGTGAGAGCAACCTGATACTGACCTTTATTAGGTGAGTGCAGGCCGACGGCCGCACTCAGATCTCTAACAGCGAACTAATCTCTGCAATAGGGCAGAGGAAATGTAGCAGAATGAGGATATTATTAGTATCAGCTAGGTGTGCAAGTCTACAGCACGCTTGAGCATCAATATAGAATAGCTAGAAGGATGCTCAAGTCGTGACGTAGCTGGTAGTTGGGTAGTTACCACCTAGAAGGAGAGAAAGGAAGACAACATCATAATATATTCTGTACTTGGATTTTGTATCATCATGTGAAATTAAAGCCTATTTAGAAACAACACAGAACTTGTTGATCCGTCTGTATGCACACACTGTTATAAGAGGGATCAAATGGTGCCGTGACCAGGTTCAACAATTAGCAAAACAAGAATTGAATCCATGTTTGACTCCGAAGAATGATTAGATACTGTGGATAGCAGTACAATAGTAAAGGGGTGTAAGTGTGTTGAACATTGTCACTGTGGAAACAAAAGACATGGGGTTTTTGAGGGTCCGTAATATATGGACTGTAATAGAATAACGTTGATTGGAAGCAGTCACAGACATGAGTGTAGTGTTGCTGTTGATAACGGCATAAGTAGAGGTTTTAGTAGATATGCCCATAATAAATGGACATTAAGGGGTCGCTGAAAATTTCGGCAAAATTAAGAGAGAATTCTGAGTGAGGTATAGGTGAAGATTACTTATGTGAGGTGATGGGGAAAGAGGTCTGTAATATATAGACATTTGGGGAGTGAATTTTTGATGGTTGGTGTTTGATGCTGTAGATAGCAGCGTAAACTGTTACCATAATAAGTGGTACTGTAGAAGATATAATTGTTTTAGACTTTATTACATAAAGTCTCAAATGACATGGGGGGGGGGGGAGTAAAGGTGTGTGTGTGAGTTAGCTAAGTGTGGTTTTTTGTGAGAAAGAGTTCTACTTCTTTGAATCTCCGGTGCGCACCGATTCCTTGTCTTTCTATCATGTGCGAGTGTTCTCAGGTTGATTGAAAGTAGAGAATTAGTAAGTAATGTTGGTGATGACAATAGGGAGTTGGTATCAGAAGAGTACAGCGTTTGAAATTTTAAGCGGATTACTTATGAAGAGAAGAAGGAGTGTTTATTTCAAAAAGGTAACCATATGTGTTATGATGTATTGTATAAAGTTGAGATTTAAATGTTATTGAGGATATGTAAATAATATGTGTTACGTTTGAAGAGTCAGAAACGAAGAAGAAGTTCATAGTGGTTTACTATATGACAGGGGGAAGAGTACAATATAGAATATTTGCCTAAAATAGAGTTAGTTTGGGGCGGCTTAGAGAAATTATGGGAGATAAGGAGAGAGGATGTAGGATAAAAGGGGGTTAGGAATAAAGACTTTTGAAGAAGAAAAGTCTTTTTAAAACATAGGGAGGTGTAGCAGAATGAGGGTATTATTAGTATCAGCTAGGTGTGCAAGTCTACAGCACGCTTGAGCATCAATATAGAACAGCTAGAAGGATGCTCAAGTCGTGACGTAGCTGGTAGTTGGGTAGTTACCACCTAGAAGGAGAGAAAGGAAGACAACATCATAATATATTCTGTACTTGGATTTTGTATCATCATGCGAAATTAAAGCCTATTTAGAAACAACACAGAACTTGTTGATCCGTCTGTATGCACACACTGTTATAGAAATCATCACCTCGGTCTGAGTTATGGTAAGACAAGGAAAGAGCAAAAGCAAAATGCAGAAACCCAGTGGACACCCCACTGGAAGATCCTACCATTGGACATTGCCCCTATTCCCCAACCATCTTCAATCTCTCTAAACATCATCCCACTACATTATTCTCAACCAGCTGAGTTAAGTGATATCTTACACTAGCTAGTTTAATAACGCGATTGCCTACTGTTGCCTACACTCCTATATTACAATCTCCTAATGCACACGACTACACTTTATTCCTAAGAATAATCCCATTTGGGTCTAAAACACTCAATTACCATATATTGAATCTGTCCGTAAATTGAGTCTACTCAAACACACAATAGGTAAATGTCCGCCAATATAATTTAACACAAGGCACCGTAGCCTCTCTTTATAATCCAGCCAGAAACAATCAGTTCTGTTATCAGTTATCAGTTGGGGTATCTTCATTGCACTCCGGACATGTCCATAGGTGCTCAGATCCTCCCCCCAGCATATGCATCAGCGTCCGGTGGCTAATAGTGCCAGTTCTGTGTTGGTTGACGAGGCGCTTTGTTTTCCCGATGTACCTCTCGCGTCTGGCTGTGCCGATTCTTACTCCCAAGCCTTTCATCCTGGACAGCGATGTGGATTCACTGACGTCAAAGTCCTCTGTTCTTCCCATACCTTTGAGGACGTTAATAACATCGGCACGATCCATGGGCTGGCCATCTACAGGGAGTGCAGAGCCAGCCAGTTTATCAGCTCGTTCATTTCCCTCGACTCCCGCATGTCCCGGGACGAAGATGAAGGTGACTTAACGCACAACAGACTTCCGAAGTGACTCAGTCCACTGTCTACGTACAGATCCAGCTTCGACCTTCTGAATCATGCTCATTGAATCACTTAGTACACACACGTTGGTATAAAGCTGTGATTCCAGCCATATGAAAGCCTGTGTAACTGCCATCACCTCCATCGTCATGCTGCTCGTGGTCATAGAGTGGGCACCACTGGATTCTTGAACGGTTCGGCCCGCTGAACGGGCTGTAAATACCCACGCACTTCTCTGCTGCTTTACAACAGATCCATCTGTATAGATGAGGACTTCGGGGCTATCCGAGTGTTCATAGATGAGCGCGTTAACCTCTGCATTGACAGCAGCAGGGTTCTGCTCTCTGCACCGTCTGTCGAGTGTGATAATGCAGGAGAAAGTGCACTTAAAAGCTGGAGGCACCGGCACCCATTCCTTGCAGGGGTTGATACTGGTAAGACTGCAGACCTTTCTGACGACAACTTCCGCCCGACCCATCCATGACTTGCCTCTCTTTAGCCTGTCACCATTTTCTCTGAATATAGCGTCATGCAGAGGGTGCTGCTCATCTGCACTTATTTTTAAGTATGCACGAGCTCTCCAGATCTGTGTTCCATTGTCAGGAAGTCAAGGAGGTATCTCATTGCTACACAGCTGGTGTCTCTCGTGCAGCCCAAAACGATGTGCATGGCTTCGTTTTGTACCTTTTCAAGTCTTCCAATCTGTGTAGGGCTGACAGTGAGGATGGCCAGGGCATACTCGATGCGTGAAAGCACAAGTTCTTGGAACAGAAGTATTACCAGTCTTTGCTCGATATTGGCAGTCGCCATGACTCTCATTGCTAACAAACCTTTTCGAGACTTCGTTATGACATAATCGACAGGATTTCTGAAGGACAGGCTACGATCAAGCCTCACGCCAAGATATGTCATTGACTGGGTTCTACTCAAAATTCTCCCATCCATTCTTACTGCCGGCAGGTCTGTTTTCACAATATGGTTGTTTAGGGAGAACCATGTAACCGATGCCTTTGCAGGGTTGACAAGGTCGTCGGCATCAGCACACCATGAGGAAATACGATCTAGTTCGCCCTGCATATCATTGGCAACCGCCTGGCTATCTCGACCCTGTCGATACACGAGGATGTCGTCAACGAATGACAGAGTCCTACCCCTCCCGTCCAACTGTTGTTCAGTGATCGGCACCGTATACACGTTGAATAGTACTAGTGACAGTGGTGAACCCTGCGGCAATCCTGGACATATCGTTATCGGCTCAGAAGACCAACTCCCGCATCTTAGCACCACCTTCCTTTGGAGCAGAACTGCAGCTATCCATCGTACAAGGTGAGGGTGCACTTTCAGCCTGAGGAGGGTTTGCACCAAGTGCTCGAAATATACTCTGTTATATGCGTGCCAGAAACATTATACACACACGTCCGTGAAGTTTTCACAACACTTGGTCGACTTCCCAAAAGTTGGTAACCCAGCCAGTTTTAATACGGAGCCTAGATGGCGTCACTCGCGGTCAACAACAGGTGGCCTTCTCATTTCCCTCTCGGGACTGGTTTCCCCGTACATCAAAAGTCCCTCCTGCCTGTGATCTAGAGAAATTCATTTCTCCACTACAAAGATCTAGCCGAATTTCCTCCCCCTCCCCCCAGACAATTTGTCTCCAACTTCGCAAGACTGGTTAAACAACTGTCTATCTCGACCCTGTCGATAGCCCGTAAACAACTGACGCAACAGTCCTTTTCTCTCGATCGACAACACATCAAAGGATGCCAGCGCATGTAGACAAGGCCGCACAGTGTGTCATTGATCGACCCTTCTAAGAATCCTGTGACATAGGCCCCCTCTTAAGAAAGTAGTCCGCATCACTCTTTCCCATTGGAAGTTCGATCCAGATGATTTATTCCTCTTCTTCAGGAGCTGGGTGTCTAGACAGGAAATCAGCTCCAACATTTTCCTTCCCAGGTATATACTCCACCGTGAAATGGTAGGGCTGAAGTATCAACGACCACCGCATCAAACGGGCGATGAGCTTATGAGAAGTGGCCAGGAACATCAGGGGCTGATGATCCGACTGGACCCGAAACTGAACTCCATACCAATAGGGCTGGAATTTTTGCACGGCCCATACGAGAGACAAACACTCTCTCTCAACGGTCGAATAAATACTCTCAGCCTGGAGAAGCTTCTTGCTTGCGTATGCCACTGGTTTCAAAACCGAAGCGTCATCCTTCCCTTCCTGTAACAAGGCTGCCCCAATTCCAATCCCACTCGCATCCGTTCTCAACACAAATGGCTTGGAAAGGTCGTGGAGCTGTAAAACAAGTTTGCTGACCAAGGCCTCCTTCAACTGACTGTACGCACTCTCGCACTCTGGTGTCCAAATAATTTGATCCGGGAATCCCTTTTTCAAGTTTTCCGTTAATGGAGCGCCCAGTTCAGTGAAATGAGGGATACATTTTTGGTAAAACCCACACAACGAGAGAAAGGATCGCACATCCTTCTTCGTTTTTGGCTTTGGAGCACGTCTGATCTTTTCTAGGTTCTTTTCCTCTGGGACAATTTGTCCTGGAGTGATGGTGTAACCCAGAAATTCCAGAGTCTGGTAACCAATCATGCACTTGGTTGGGCGAGCGGTAAGCCCTGCTTCCCTGAGGAAAACTCTTTCCAAGGATTGCAAATGGTCATCCACACTGTCACTAGCAATCAGTATATCATCCATGAACGAGATAATGGAGGGATCCTGTAAGGGATCTAACAAGGTCCTCATCATGCGTGTAAACACACTAGGTGCATTGCTGAGTCCAAAGGGCATGACCTTAAATTCGTAGTTTCCACTGGGGGTACTGAAAGCTAGCAGGGGTCTAACCTCTGGTTTGACCGGGATCTGATAATAACCCCGACTCAGATCCACTTTTGAGAAGTACCTAGCATTATGGAGCCTAGCGAATAACTGAGTTGGATTCGGCAAAGGTTCCACCTGAAATTGAGTATGACTGTTCAGAAGTCGATAGTCTATACACAACCGGTGTTCTCCACTTGGTTTGCGTAACAAAATCAACCCCGCAGGGTATGGGGATGTGGATGGCGCAATCACGTCATCCTTCAGCAGTTTCTGTATCTCCTCTTCCAGGGCCTTTTATTTAGAGAATGGCACTGGATAAACCTTTTGGCGAACAGGCTCTTGTGTGGTCAAGGTTATCTCGAACTCAATTAACCTCGTTCGTCCTGGTTTATCAGTCAGTATCTGCTTATGAGACTCGAGAACCTGGGTAATCTTCTCCCTCTCCTGGGGAGTCAATCAGGGTTCACCTGCACATCTCTGTAGGTTTCCTGGTGTACCAGGGGATATTCCCTGCCCTCGTTGGTTGCCGTTTCAGTCTCCACTGCAACTGCCATTACCATGAGGTGGGATGCTTTGTCTCCGGGTCTCTCCTCGTACTTCCGCAGGAGATTAATATGCAAAATCTTCGACTTTCCCCGGATCCGGATCTGATAATTGGTTCTGGATATCACCGTTTCCACAGGAAATGGTCCTTGCCAACATATCTCCAGTTTGTTGGTTCCCGTTGGGAGTAGCAACAAGACTTTGTCTCCCACCTCTGGAGATTTGTCTTTAGACCTACGGTTGTAGTAAGCCGCATGTCTTTTTCTGCCTTTCTCAAGTTCTAAGTTGCCAGAGTCCATCCCTTGTGAAATTTTTCTTTTAGTTCCTCCACGTATTTATAAGAAGAGATCATTTCTTCTGACGTCCCCTCCTCAGTCCAACTCCTCAACATGGCTTCCAACGGTCCTTTGATTAGACGACCAAACAGCAATGTAGCGGGTGGTAGTCATGCTGAGCTATGAGGTACTTCCCGATAGGCGAAATGTGCTGCTGGGATAAATTCATCCCACCTATCAGGTTTTTCCTGTGCCAGTTTCCGGAGCATTGTCATCAACGTGCCGTTGAAACGCTCTACTTGTCCATTGGCTTGAGGGTGGTAAGGGCTGGTATGTATATGGTTAGAGTGGAACAGCCTAAACACCACCTCCATGAGTTTCCCACAAAACTAGGACCCATTGTCCAACAGAATCTGATTATGGAAGCCTAATCTGGTAAAGGCCTCCATCAGTGCGTCTGCCACTCGTGTCGAGTCAATTGTGGTCAACGGTATGGCTTCACCCCACATTGTACAGCAATCCACCATGGTGAGTATGTACATGTTCCTCTTCCTAGTCCTAGGAAGTGGACCCACAATATCGATGGCTAACTTTTTCGAAAGGAGAGTTCATGATGAGCATTTCACCCAAGACCACCGGCGCTGTCCAGTGTTTCGGTGCCACCCTCTGGCACTCAGGGCATGACTTCACATACCGACGCACATCACCGGTCACTCCCGGCCAATAGTAATGGCAGGAAATTCGCTGCATGGTGGCGCCAATACCCATATGCCCACTAAATGAGATGGTATGCCCCATATGAAGAATTTGGGAACGGTAGGCCTTCGGACCACCAACTGACCGTGTAAGTTGTCTCCCCTTCCGGCTCTCCTGTAGAGTATCCTATTCTTCATGTAGTACTTCCTCCGTTTTGGTGGAACAGCACTTTCCTGCAGCTTCTTGTAGCAAGGACGTAAGGTTGCATTCTCACTCTGGGCAGTCCGCAACTCCCCCGGCAGTGGGTTAGTGACCATTGTTTCTGCCTGATCCGTTCTTGTCTGAGAGCGAGTCTGAATTGCTCCCATATGGATTGGCTCCCTGGGCATTCCCAGAAAGACATACCGGAACCGAGGATGACGGGGAAAATGGGATCGGTCAATACAGCGGCCTTGATTGTGCCTGTGACATATCTTGACCGAATCTCCACTTTGGCAATTGGCAACTTCGTGGCTACAGCACTCTTCTGTGCAAGCTGTATCTCCATAGTCTCACATTTGAATTGTTCTGGGTGTACCAGATCCGCAGAAATCGCGGCCTCCCCGTCAAGTAAAGTGTTGTATAAACACTCAACTTGTCGGCCGTTAACCTCTATCAATTCCACTACAGGTGGTTTATTCTGGTCTGGAGTCTCTTGCTTGGCCTCGACCTGTTCGGTGGACACCACCTTAGGTTCCTCTGGGCACACGACGAAATGAGAGTCTCCTGACTTAACCCTGCAGTCTTTAGCATTATGTGTGTTCGACCTGCAGTGTTTACACCATTTCCCTGTCCTAGAATTTCTCGTGCCGGACTTTGGTGAGCTCACTTGGTTGTGAGCTTCCTTGACGACCTCAGCATTTTCAGTGGCAACCTCCTTTGGAGCCACTTTACACGCCGCAAAGTGGGGGCTCTTAGTCTTCGATTTGCATTCCCTCGTATTGTGAGAGGGCGACTTACAAATCGAACACCACTTCTCCGACCACGGTCGTTTTTGTGAAGAGCTCGAGGTACCCTTGCTTCCCTCCTTCGTCTTCTCCAAACTCCCCTCTGAAGTTTTAACATATGGTTCCACTTTCTTCGTTCCCGTGCTTTTGGATTTCTTCCGGTAATGTTTCTCCTGACTTTTGGTGTTTGTGGACAGGTTTTTCCCAGCCTCCCCAGGTACCTCGACGAACCGTTCTGCCAATTTCGTCACGATGTCAATACGTTCCGCCCCTTGTTCTCCCAAGAATGTCCTGAGAGGTTTCGACATTTGCTTTCGCAACTGGTCGACTATCATGAGCTCTTCCAGGCTCTCATAGTCATGCGCGAACCCAGCCAAATCCATCCACTTATGGAGATAGGATTTCAGACGCAGACTGTTGGCGGCAAACAACTCTCCCGTTTCGCTGCTCGACCTTTTTTCCGGTAGGTATGTGACGTAACTTCGAAACGTTTCAGCAGAGCGGTTTTCAATTCGTCGTAATTGTTCTCGTGTCCTGGCGGCAGGCGAGAATAGACCTCGTAACCGGTCCCGCGTAATCCCTGGGACAACTTAAGACACCATTTGTCACGATCCAGACACATACCGACAGACATGGCCTCGAAGCGTTGTAAGTACTGGTCCATCTTCTCTTGTCTTCTTCATAGACAGCCAAAGGAAACTTCATAGCATGGTAGCTATATGCATCCACTGGGGTTGAGCCAGGGAGATAGGACCCTCTTACTGGTCCCTCAGTTTCCCCCACTAGATTGTCTCTTAAGCTCGAGTTCCCGCAATCGTGCTCCCTTTTCTGATCTTCTTGTTCGCTTCCAATCTCTTAGCAGCTTGCTCCGCTTCAAGATTCTTAGCAGCTTGCTCAGCTTCAAGTTTCTTAGCAGCTTGCTCAGCTTCAAGTTTCTTAGCAGCTTGCTCAGCTTCAAGTTTCTTAGCAGCTTGTTCAGCTTCAAGTCTCCTAGCAGCTTGTTCAGCTTCAAGTTCTAACCTTTTAGTGGCTTGCTCAGCTTCTATTTTCTTAGTCTCTAATTCCATCTTGCTTAATTCCATCGCAGCCTTATGATCTTCTATTTCTGCTTGGCGAAAATCTCTCTCCACCTCCTGTATGTAGTCTGTTAGTGCAGAACCCGACAAGCCCATTCCTTCCACCCTTGCCCTTAGTTCTGCCAAATCTAATTTAGGAGTGGCCATATTTCAGAGAAGTGAGTCATCAGGTTGAGTATAAATTTCTCTAAACAATATATAGATATTTACTCGTTAAATTTTATCTATATATTTATCCCCACACAGCACAACACAAAACAATCTCTCAAGGAAAAGAGTAGAATTAAGACTATAGACCTATGTAGACGTGTGAAGTGTGAACAGGCAAGATATGTGTCTTAACTTCTATCCACATTCACCCTAGCTGGATCCTCACTAATATGATATCACCGTCACGTATCGAGACATCCCGTGTCGAGAAATCCCGTGTGAAAAGATCCCGTTGCCGAGAGATCCCGTTGTCAAAAGATCCCGGTGTCGAGAGATCCCGTTGTCAAAAGATCCCGTTGTCGAGAGATCCCATTCTCAAAAGATCCCGTTGTCGAACCCCCAGTAATGTCGTGTTATATAAGTGTCGTCCCTGGGGTGAGGGGAATCAACACCCACATACTTTTAACCCCATATCATTATTCTGGAGAATCCACTAGATTTCCGTCAACAACATAACGTCAGTCACTAGATCCCTCTTTCTCTCTCTCTCTCTCACCACTGGACCATGCCCCCTCTCATTCTTCTCCAACCCAACATACCACACAACTCTAGCTTCTAAAATTAATACAAATTAATTTAATGAAGAAAAGTGTATGTATGTGCGAAGTGCAGGTGTAGAATGTATGTCGTATACTCTAGTTTCTCTGCAGAATCAGACCGAACAGCTCAGGAGCAAAGTCTGATCATCCCAGTAATGGCCACACAACATCACCATAGCTCAGTACACAATGACCTCACGAAAAGATGTTTCACTCCGGCCAGGTGGGGACTTCCTCCAATAGATCCCTGATAATCCAGATATCTGGTCACCACAAATAGATATAGTCCAATACTGACTCTGAATTTGTCATACACCGTGTAACTAAATGTCATTACAGTTCTGCGATCTAACCCCCCCCCCCCCCCCCTTATATCGTGAAATACGGATCACTGTCACTTGAAACCAAAAAAAAAATGTTCCTTGGTAATTGTCATGGATTTTCACGATCACTATGTTAATGTTAAAGTTCCACAGGAATCCACTAACTGAGAAAACACTATGTTAGGTGTTCCACTTCCCTCTACAATTACTAGTGTTCCTGTTACATGTAGTATGGAAAATAACCTCACTCAACTTTGGTGAACCCTATCTCTGAGGATTAATTCCCAGATAATTATCAGTTCCTACTCATCAGAGCCATGTTCCTGCAGACCCTTTTGATTATGGGCCCAGGGCAAAAGCCGTCGAATAAAACTTGCTTCAATGAATTAGCCATAATCTTTGTCACTGACTTTCCAGCTTGTTCTCTTCGTGAACAGAATGGAACATGGTGAAGAGAGGACGCACCTGGTGAGAGCAACCTGATACTGACCTTTATTAGGTGAGTGCAGGCCGACGGCCGCACTCAGATCTCTAACAGCGAACTAATCTCTGCAATAGGGCAGAGGAAATGTAGCAGAATGAGGATATTATTAGTATCAGCTAGGTGTGCAAGTCTACAGCACGCTTGAGCATCAATATAGAATAGCTAGAAGGATGCTCAAGTCGTGACGTAGCTGGTAGTTGGGTAGTTACCACCTAGAAGGAGAGAAAGGAAGACAACATCATAATATATTCTGTACTTGGATTTTGTATCATCATGTGAAATTAAAGCCTATTTAGAAACAACACAGAACTTGTTGATCCGTCTGTATGCACACACTGTTATAAGAGGGATCAAATGGTGCCGTGACCAGGTTCAACAATTAGCAAAACAAGAATTGAATCCATGTTTGACTCCGAAGAATGATTAGATACTGTGGATAGCAGTACAATAGTAAAGGGGTGTAAGTGTGTTGAACATTGTCACTGTGGAAACAAAAGACATGGGGTTTTTGAGGGTCCGTAATATATGGACTGTAATAGAATAACGTTGATTGGAAGCAGTCACAGACATGAGTGTAGTGTTGCTGTTGATAACGGCATAAGTAGAGGTTTTAGTAGATATGCCCATAATAAATGGACATTAAGGGGTCGCTGAAAATTTCGGCAAAATTAAGAGAGAATTCTGAGTGAGGTATAGGTGAAGATTACTTATGTGAGGTGATGGGGAAAGAGGTCTGTAATATATAGACATTTGGGGAGTGAATTTTTGATGGTTGGTGTTTGATGCTGTAGATAGCAGCGTAAACTGTTACCATAATAAGTGGTACTGTAGAAGATATAATTGTTTTAGACTTTATTACATAAAGTCTCAAATGACATGGGGGGGGGGGGAGTAAAGGTGTGTGTGTGAGTTAGCTAAGTGTGGTTTTTTGTGAGAAAGAGTTCTACTTCTTTGAATCTCCGGTGCGCACCGATTCCTTGTCTTTCTATCATGTGCGAGTGTTCTCAGGTTGATTGAAAGTAGAGAATTAGTAAGTAATGTTGGTGATGACAATAGGGAGTTGGTATCAGAAGAGTACAGCGTTTGAAATTTTAAGCGGATTACTTATGAAGAGAAGAAGGAGTGTTTATTTCAAAAAGGTAACCATATGTGTTATGATGTATTGTATAAAGTTGAGATTTAAATGTTATTGAGGATATGTAAATAATATGTGTTACGTTTGAAGAGTCAGAAACGAAGAAGAAGTTCATAGTGGTTTACTATATGACAGGGGGAAGAGTACAATATAGAATATTTGCCTAAAATAGAGTTAGTTTGGGGCGGCTTAGAGAAATTATGGGAGATAAGGAGAGAGGATGTAGGATAAAAGGGGGTTAGGAATAAAGACTTTTGAAGAAGAAAAGTCTTTTTAAAACATAGGGAGGTGTAGCAGAATGAGGGTATTATTAGTATCAGCTAGGTGTGCAAGTCTACAGCACGCTTGAGCATCAATATAGAACAGCTAGAAGGATGCTCAAGTCGTGACGTAGCTGGTAGTTGGGTAGTTACCACCTAGAAGGAGAGAAAGGAAGACAACATCATAATATATTCTGTACTTGGATTTTGTATCATCATGCGAAATTAAAGCCTATTTAGAAACAACACAGAACTTGTTGATCCGTCTGTATGCACACACTGTTATAGAAATCATCACCTCGGTCTGAGTTATGGTAAGACAAGGAAAGAGCAAAAGCAAAATGCAGAAACCCAGTGGACACCCCACTGGAAGATCCTACCATTGGACATTGCCCCTATTCCCCAACCATCTTCAATCTCTCTAAACATCATCCCACTACATTATTCTCAACCAGCTGAGTTAAGTGATATCTTACACTAGCTAGTTTAATAACGCGATTGCCTACTGTTGCCTACACTCCTATATTACAATCTCCTAATGCACACGACTACACTTTATTCCTAAGAATAATCCCATTTGGGTCTAAAACACTCAATTACCATATATTGAATCTGTCCGTAAATTGAGTCTACTCAAACACACAATGGGTAAATGTCCGCCAATATAATTTAACACAAGGCACCGTAGCCTCTCTTTATAATCCAGCCAGAAACAATCAGTTCTGTTATCAGTTATCAGTTGGGGTATCTTCATTGCACTCCGGACATGTCCATAGGTGCTCAGATCCTCCCCCCAGCATATGCATCAGCGTCCGGTGGCTAATAGTGCCAGTTCTGTGTTGGTTGACGAGGCGCTTTGTTTTCCCGATGTACCTCTCGCGTCTGGCTGTGCCGATTCTTACTCCCAAGCCTTTCATCCTGGACAGCGATGTGGATTCACTGACGTCAAAGTCCTCTGTTCTTCCCATACCTTTGAGGACGTTAATAACATCGGCACGATCCATGGGCTGGCCATCTACAGGGAGTGCAGAGCCAGCCAGTTTATCAGCTCGTTCATTTCCCTCGACTCCCGCATGTCCCGGGACGAAGATGAAGGTGACTTAACGCACAACAGACTTCCGAAGTGACTCAGTCCACTGTCTACGTACAGATCCAGCTTCGACCTTCTGAATCATGCTCATTGAATCACTTAGTACACACACGTTGGTATAAAGCTGTGATTCCAGCCATATGAAAGCCTGTGTAACTGCCATCACCTCCATCGTCATGCTGCTCGTGGTCATAGAGTGGGCACCACTGGATTCTTGAACGGTTCGGCCCGCTGAACGGGCTGTAAATACCCACGCACTTCTCTGCTGCTTTACAACAGATCCATCTGTATAGATGAGGACTTCGGGGCTATCCGAGTGTTCATAGATGAGCGCGTTAACCTCTGCATTGACAGCAGCAGGGTTCTGCTCTCTGCACCGTCTGTCGAGTGTGATAATGCAGGAGAAAGTGCACTTAAAAGCTGGAGGCACCGGCACCCATTCCTTGCAGGGGTTGATACTGGTAAGACTGCAGACCTTTCTGACGACAACTTCCGCCCGACCCATCCATGACTTGCCTCTCTTTAGCCTGTCACCATTTTCTCTGAATATAGCGTCATGCAGAGGGTGCTGCTCATCTGCACTTATTTTTAAGTATGCACGAGCTCTCCAGATCTGTGTTCCATTGTCAGGAAGTCAAGGAGGTATCTCATTGCTACACAGCTGGTGTCTCTCGTGCAGCCCAAAACGATGTGCATGGCTTCGTTTTGTACCTTTTCAAGTCTTCCAATCTGTGTAGGGCTGACAGTGAGGATGGCCAGGGCATACTCGATGCGTGAAAGCACAAGTTCTTGGAACAGAAGTATTACCAGTCTTTGCTCGATATTGGCAGTCGCCATGACTCTCATTGCTAACAAACCTTTTCGAGACTTCGTTATGACATAATCGACAGGATTTCTGAAGGACAGGCTACGATCAAGCCTCACGCCAAGATATGTCATTGACTGGGTTCTACTCAAAATTCTCCCATCCATTCTTACTGCCGGCAGGTCTGTTTTCACAATATGGTTGTTTAGGGAGAACCATGTAACCGATGCCTTTGCAGGGTTGACAAGGTCGTCGGCATCAGCACACCATGAGGAAATACGATCTAGTTCGCCCTGCATATCATTGGCAACCGCCTGGCTATCTCGACCCTGTCGATACACGAGGATGTCGTCAACGAATGACAGAGTCCTACCCCTCCCGTCCAACTGTTGTTCAGTGATCGGCACCGTATACACGTTGAATAGTACTAGTGACAGTGGTGAACCCTGCGGCAATCCTGGACATATCGTTATCGGCTCAGAAGACCAACTCCCGCATCTTAGCACCACCTTCCTTTGGAGCAGAACTGCAGCTATCCATCGTACAAGGTGAGGGTGCACTTTCAGCCTGAGGAGGGTTTGCACCAAGTGCTCGAAATATACTCTGTTATATGCGTGCCAGAAACATTATACACACACGTCCGTGAAGTTTTCACAACACTTGGTCGACTTCCCAAAAGTTGGTAACCCAGCCAGTTTTAATACGGAGCCTAGATGGCGTCACTCGCGGTCAACAACAGGTGGCCTTCTCATTTCCCTCTCGGGACTGGTTTCCCCGTACATCAAAAGTCCCTCCTGCCTGTGATCTAGAGAAATTCATTTCTCCACTACAAAGATCTAGCCGAATTTCCTCCCCCTCCCCCCAGACAATTTGTCTCCAACTTCGCAAGACTGGTTAAACAACTGTCTATCTCGACCCTGTCGATAGCCCGTAAACAACTGACGCAACAGTCCTTTTCTCTCGATCGACAACACATCAAAGGATGCCAGCGCATGTAGACAAGGCCGCACAGTGTGTCATTGATCGACCCTTCTAAGAATCCTGTGACATAGGCCCCCTCTTAAGAAAGTAGTCCGCATCACTCTTTCCCATTGGAAGTTCGATCCAGATGATTTATTCCTCTTCTTCAGGAGCTGGGTGTCTAGACAGGAAATCAGCTCCAACATTTTCCTTCCCAGGTATATACTCCACCGTGAAATGGTAGGGCTGAAGTATCAACGACCACCGCATCAAACGGGCGATGAGCTTATGAGAAGTGGCCAGGAACATCAGGGGCTGATGATCCGACTGGACCCGAAACTGAACTCCATACCAATAGGGCTGGAATTTTTGCACGGCCCATACGAGAGACAAACACTCTCTCTCAACGGTCGAATAAATACTCTCAGCCTGGAGAAGCTTCTTGCTTGCGTATGCCACTGGTTTCAAAACCGAAGCGTCATCCTTCCCTTCCTGTAACAAGGCTGCCCCAATTCCAATCCCACTCGCATCCGTTCTCAACACAAATGGCTTGGAAAGGTCGTGGAGCTGTAAAACAAGTTTGCTGACCAAGGCCTCCTTCAACTGACTGTACGCACTCTCGCACTCTGGTGTCCAAATAATTTGATCCGGGAATCCCTTTTTCAAGTTTTCCGTTAATGGAGCGCCCAGTTCAGTGAAATGAGGGATACATTTTTGGTAAAACCCACACAACGAGAGAAAGGATCGCACATCCTTCTTCGTTTTTGGCTTTGGAGCACGTCTGATCTTTTCTAGGTTCTTTTCCTCTGGGACAATTTGTCCTGGAGTGATGGTGTAACCCAGAAATTCCAGAGTCTGGTAACCAATCATGCACTTGGTTGGGCGAGCGGTAAGCCCTGCTTCCCTGAGGAAAACTCTTTCCAAGGATTGCAAATGGTCATCCACACTGTCACTAGCAATCAGTATATCATCCATGAACGAGATAATGGAGGGATCCTGTAAGGGATCTAACAAGGTCCTCATCATGCGTGTAAACACACTAGGTGCATTGCTGAGTCCAAAGGGCATGACCTTAAATTCGTAGTTTCCACTGGGGGTACTGAAAGCTAGCAGGGGTCTAACCTCTGGTTTGACCGGGATCTGATAATAACCCCGACTCAGATCCACTTTTGAGAAGTACCTAGCATTATGGAGCCTAGCGAATAACTGAGTTGGATTCGGCAAAGGTTCCACCTGAAATTGAGTATGACTGTTCAGAAGTCGATAGTCTATACACAACCGGTGTTCTCCACTTGGTTTGCGTAACAAAATCAACCCCGCAGGGTATGGGGATGTGGATGGCGCAATCACGTCATCCTTCAGCAGTTTCTGTATCTCCTCTTCCAGGGCCTTTTATTTAGAGAATGGCACTGGATAAACCTTTTGGCGAACAGGCTCTTGTGTGGTCAAGGTTATCTCGAACTCAATTAACCTCGTTCGTCCTGGTTTATCAGTCAGTATCTGCTTATGAGACTCGAGAACCTGGGTAATCTTCTCCCTCTCCTGGGGAGTCAATCAGGGTTCACCTGCACATCTCTGTAGGTTTCCTGGTGTACCAGGGGATATTCCCTGCCCTCGTTGGTTGCCGTTTCAGTCTCCACTGCAACTGCCATTACCATGAGGTGGGATGCTTTGTCTCCGGGTCTCTCCTCGTACTTCCGCAGGAGATTAATATGCAAAATCTTCGACTTTCCCCGGATCCGGATCTGATAATTGGTTCTGGATATCACCGTTTCCACAGGAAATGGTCCTTGCCAACATATCTCCAGTTTGTTGGTTCCCGTTGGGAGTAGCAACAAGACTTTGTCTCCCACCTCTGGAGATTTGTCTTTAGACCTACGGTTGTAGTAAGCCGCATGTCTTTTTCTGCCTTTCTCAAGTTCTAAGTTGCCAGAGTCCATCCCTTGTGAAATTTTTCTTTTAGTTCCTCCACGTATTTATAAGAAGAGATCATTTCTTCTGACGTCCCCTCCTCAGTCCAACTCCTCAACATGGCTTCCAACTGTCCTTTGATTAAACGACCAAACAGCAATGTAGCGGGTGGTAGTCATGCTGAGCTATGAGGTACTTCCCGATAGGCGAAATGTGCTGCTGGGATAAATTCATCCCACCTATCAGGTTTTTCCTGTGCCAGTTTCCGGAGCATTGTCATCAACGTGCCGTTGAAACGCTCTACTTGTCCATTGGCTTGAGGGTGGTAAGGGCTGGTATGTATATGGTTAGAGTGGAACAGCCTAAACACCACCTCCATGAGTTTCCCACAAAACTAGGACCCATTGTCCAACAGAATCTGATTATGGAAGCCTAATCTGGTAAAGGCCTCCATCAGTGCGTCTGCCACTCGTGTCGAGTCAATTGTGGTCAACGGTATGGCTTCACCCCACATTGTACAGCAATCCACCATGGTGAGTATGTACATGTTCCTCTTCCTAGTCCTAGGAAGTGGACCCACAATATCGATGGCTAACTTTTTCGAAAGGAGAGTTCATGATGAGCATTTTCATGACCACCGGCGCTGTCCAGTGTTTCGGTGCCACCCTCTGGCACTCAGGGCATGACTTCACATACCGACGCACATCACCGGTCACTCCCGGCCAATAGTAATGGCAGGAAATTCGCTGCATGGTGGCGCCAATACCCATATGCCCACTAAATGAGATGGTATGCCCCATATGAAGAATTTGGGAACGGTAGGCCTTCGGACCACCAACTGACCGTGTAAGTTGTCTCCCCTTCCGGCTCTCCTGTAGAGTATCCTATTCTTCATGTAGTACTTCCTCCGTTTTGGTGGAACAGCACTTTCCTGCAGCTTCTTGTAGCAAGGACGTAAGGTTGCATTCTCACTCTGGGCAGTCCGCAACTCCCCCGGCAGTGGGTTAGTGACCATTGTTTCTGCCTGATCCGTTCTTGTCTGAGAGCGAGTCTGAATTGCTCCCATATGGATTGGCTCCCTGGGCATTCCCAGAAAGACATACCGGAACCGAGGATGACGGGGAAAATGGGATCGGTCAATACAGCGGCCTTGATTGTGCCTGTGACATATCTTGACCGAATCTCCACTTTGGCAATTGGCAACTTCGTGGCTACAGCACTCTTCTGTGCAAGCTGTATCTCCATAGTCTCACATTTGAATTGTTCTGGGTGTACCAGATCCGCAGAAATCGCGGCCTCCCCGTCAAGTAAAGTGTTGTATAAACACTCAACTTGTCGGCCGTTAACCTCTATCAATTCCACTACAGGTGGTTTATTCTGGTCTGGAGTCTCTTGCTTGGCCTCGACCTGTTCGGTGGACACCACCTTAGGTTCCTCTGGGCACACGACGAAATGAGAGTCTCCTGACTTAACCCTGCAGTCTTTAGCATTATGTGTGTTCGACCTGCAGTGTTTACACCATTTCCCTGTCCTAGAATTTCTCGTGCCGGACTTTGGTGAGCTCACTTGGTTGTGAGCTTCCTTGACGACCTCAGCATTTTCAGTGGCAACCTCCTTTGGAGCCACTTTACACGCCGCAAAGTGGGGGCTCTTAGTCTTCGATTTGCATTCCCTCGTATTGTGAGAGGGCGACTTACAAATCGAACACCACTTCTCCGACCACGGTCGTTTTTGTGAAGAGCTCGAGGTACCCTTGCTTCCCTCCTTCGTCTTCTCCAAACTCCCCTCTGAAGTTTTAACATATGGTTCCACTTTCTTCGTTCCCGTGCTTTTGGATTTCTTCCGGTAATGTTTCTCCTGACTTTTGGTGTTTGTGGACAGGTTTTTCCCAGCCTCCCCAGGTACCTCGACGAACCGTTCTGCCAATTTCGTCACGATGTCAATACGTTCCGCCCCTTGTTCTCCCAAGAATGTCCTGAGAGGTTTCGACATTTGCTTTCGCAACTGGTCGACTATCATGAGCTCTTCCAGGCTCTCATAGTCATGCGCGAACCCAGCCAAATCCATCCACTTATGGAGATAGGATTTCAGACGCAGACTGTTGGCGGCAAACAACTCTCCCGTTTCGCTGCTCGACCTTTTTTCCGGTAGGTATGTGACGTAACTTCGAAACGTTTCAGCAGAGCGGTTTTCAATTCGTCGTAATTGTTCTCGTGTCCTGGCGGCAGGCGAGAATAGACCTCGTAACCGGTCCCGCGTAATCCCTGGGACAACTTAAGACACCATTTGTCACGATCCAGACACATACCGACAGACATGGCCTCGAAGCGTTGTAAGTACTGGTCCATCTTCTCTTGTCTTCTTCATAGACAGCCAAAGGAAACTTCATAGCATGGTAGCTATATGCATCCACTGGGGTTGAGCCAGGGAGATAGGACCCTCTTACTGGTCCCTCAGTTTCCCCCACTAGATTGTCTCTTAAGCTCGAGTTCCCGCAATCGTGCTCCCTTTTCTGATCTTCTTGTTCGCTTCCAATCTCTTAGCAGCTTGCTCCGCTTCAAGATTCTTAGCAGCTTGCTCAGCTTCAAGTTTCTTAGCAGCTTGCTCAGCTTCAAGTTTCTTAGCAGCTTGCTCAGCTTCAAGTTTCTTAGCAGCTTGTTCAGCTTCAAGTCTCCTAGCAGCTTGTTCAGCTTCAAGTTCTAACCTTTTAGTGGCTTGCTCAGCTTCTATTTTCTTAGTCTCTAATTCCATCTTGCTTAATTCCATCGCAGCCTTATGATCTTCTATTTCTGCTTGGCGAAAATCTCTCTCCACCTCCTGTATGTAGTCTGTTAGTGCAGAACCCGACAAGCCCATTCCTTCCACCCTTGCCCTTAGTTCTGCCAAATCTAATTTAGGAGTGGCCATATTTCAGAGAAGTGAGTCATCAGGTTGAGTATAAATTTCTCTAAACAATATATAGATATTTACTCGTTAAATTTTATCTATATATTTATCCCCACACAGCACAACACAAAACAATCTCTCAAGGAAAAGAGTAGAATTAAGACTATAGACCTATGTAGACGTGTGAAGTGTGAACAGGCAAGATATGTGTCTTAACTTCTATCCACATTCACCCTAGCTGGATCCTCACTAATATGATATCACCGTCACGTATCGAGACATCCCGTGTCGAGAAATCCCGTGTGAAAAGATCCCGTTGCCGAGAGATCCCGTTGTCAAAAGATCCCGGTGTCGAGAGATCCCGTTGTCAAAAGATCCCGTTGTCGAGAGATCCCATTCTCAAAAGATCCCGTTGTCGAAACCCCAGTAATGTCGTGTTATATAAGTGTCGTCCCTGGGGTGAGGGGAATCAACACCCACATACTTTTAACCCCATATCATTATTCTGGAGAATCCACTAGATTTCCGTCAACAACATAACGTCAGTCACTAGATCCCTCTTTCTCTCTCTCTCTCTCACCACTGGACCATGCCCCCCCCCCCTCATTCTTCTCCAACCCAACATACCACACAACTCTAGCTTCTAAAATTAATACAAATTAATTTAATGAAGAAAAGTGTATGTATGTGCGAAGTGCAGGTGTAGAATGTATGTCGTATACTCTAGAGTCTCTGCAGAATCAGACCGAACAGCTCAGGAGCAAAGTCTGATCATCCCAGTAATGGCCACACAACATCACCATAGCTCAGTACACAATGACCTCACCAAAAGATGTTTCACTCCGGCCAGGTGGGGACTTCCTCCAGTAGCTCCCTGATAATCCAGATATCTGGTCACCACAAATAGATATAGTCCAATACTGACTCTGAATTTGTCATACACCGTGTAACTAAATGTCATTACAGTTCTGCGATCTAACCCCCCCCCCCCCCTTATATCGTGAAATACGGATCACTGTCACTTGAAACCAAAAACAATGTTCCTTGGTAATTGTCATGGATTTTCACGATCACTATGTCAATGTTAAAGTTCCACAGGAATCCACTAACTGAGAAAACACTATGTTAGGTGTTCAACTTCCCTCTACAATTACTAGTGTTCCTGTTACATGTAGTATGGAAAATAACTTCACTCAACTTTGGCGAACCCTATCTCTGAGGATTAACTCCCAGATAATTATCAGTTCCTGCTCATCAGAGCCATGTTCCTGCAGACCCTTTTGATTATGGGCCCAGGGCAAAAGCCGTCGAGTAAAACTTGCTTCAATGAATTAGCCATAATCTTCGTCACTGACTTTTCAGCTTGTTCTGTTCGTGAACGGAATGGAACCTGTTGAAGAGAGAACTCACCTGGTGAGAGCAACCTGATACTGACCTTTATTAGGTGAATGCAGGCCGACGGCCGCACTCAGATCTCTAACAGCGAACTAAACTCTGCCATAGGGCAGAGGAGATCATCACCTCGGTCTGAGTCATGGTAAGACAAGGAAAGAGCAAATACAAAGTGCAGAAACCCAGTGGACACCCCACTGGAAGATCCTACCATTGGCCATTGCCCCTATCCCCCAACCATCCTCAATCTCTCTAAACATCATCCCACTACATTATTCTCAACCAACTGAGTTAAGTGATATCTTACACTAGCTAGTTTAATAACGTGATTGCCTACTGTTGCCGACACACCTATATTACAATCTTCTAATGCACATGACTACACTTTACTCCTAAGAATAATCCCATTTATGTCTAAAACACTCAATTACCATATATTGAATCTGGCCGTAAATTGAGTCTACTCAAACACACAATGGGTAAATGTCCGCCAATATAATTTAACACAAGACACCGTAGCCTCTCTTTATAATCCAGCCAGAAACATTATACACACACGTCCGTGAAGTTTTCACAACACTTGGTTGACTTCCCAAAAGTTGGTTACCCAGCCAGTTTTAATACGGAACTTAGATGACGTCACTCGCGGTCAACAACAGGTGGCGTTCTCATTTCCCTCTCGGGACTGGTTTCCCCGTACATCAAAAGTCCCTCCTGCCTGTGATCTAGAGAAATTCATTTCTCCACTACAAAGATCTAGCCGACTTTCCTCCCCCCAGGCAATTTGACTCTAACTTCACAAGACTCGTTGCCACCCGTAAACAACTGACGCAACAGTCCTTTTCTCTCGATCGACAACACATCAAAGGATACCGGCGCTTGTAGACAAGGCCGCACAGTTTTTCATTGATCGACCCTTCCAAGAATTCTGTGACATAATAACACCATGTTAACAACAACTACTTTAGAGATAACACCAATGGTAACAACAACAACGACTGTAGCGATAATAACACCTATGGTAGCTCAACAACGACTGTAGCGATAAGACCGATGGTAGCGACAACATCAATGGTAACTACAACAACGACTGTGGCGATAATAAACCGATCGTAGTGACAACAATGACTGTAGCTATAATAACACCGATAGTCTCGACAACAACGATGGTAACAACAACAGCGATTGTAGCGACAACACCGATATTAGCGACAGACAACGATGGTAACTACAACAACGACTGTAGCACAACACCGAGTTGTAACGATTGAACGATGGTAACGATAACAGCGATAAGAACTGCTACAGTGTAACAGCGAGTAATAATGATATCTGTTTCAGGGGTCATGTGATATTCTGTGAGTTATCGGTTCACTGTGTGCTATACATATGTAAATAGGTTATAGTGTGTGTGTGTTTTTTCTTTTTCTTGCCTCAATATAAAATTCAATATCTCAGTAACCAACTGAGGGAAAATGATGAGATTTAGCATATAACCTTATAATTATGTCCACCCAACAAAAAATGTTTTGTTCTGGAGATTGTACAGCAGATTTCAATGTTTGTTTATATGCGGTATATATTTTATTGCCCCCGCATTCATTTCATCATTTTAAGAGTATTACCGCTTCACCAAGACACACCCCCGCTGTTTTTTTAAATTTGTCTGCGCGGTTTTCGCTTTTGGCAGACTGAGGGAATTTATATGGGGTAGTTCAGAGGTGTCGTCAAACTGGGTTCTTTCATGAAACGTGATTATATAAATAAACTAGCTGGCTCGGCCCGGCTCCTGGCGGGGATCTATCTATCTATCTATCTATCTATCTATCTATCTATCTATCTATCTATCTATCTATCTATCTATCTATCTATCTATCTATCTATCTATCTATCTATCTATCTATCTATCTATCTATCTATCTATCGATCTATCTATCTATCTATCTATCTATCTATCTATCTATCTATCTATCTATCTATCTATCTATCTATCTATCTATCTATCTATCTATCTATCTATCTATCTATCTATCTATCTATCTATCTAATCTATCTATCTGCCTTCCTGTCTGCCTGCCGGCCGAGCCACCCACCCACCCACCCACCGACCGACCGACCGACCCACCCATCCACCCACCCACCCACCCAGTCAGCCAGCCAGCCAGCCAGCCATCCACCCACACACCTACCTTTCTGCCTACCTACCTACCTACCTTTCTGTCTGTCTGTCTGTCTGTCTGTCTGTCTGTCTGTCTGTCTGTTCGCGCTATTAAATATTGATAAAAGTTACTGGAAAAAACGTCAGGACCAGGTGTTGAAAGAGGAAGAGGACTATTGGAGAAAGAATGGATTGAATTTTATGCAACCGAGAGCAATCATCAACCTACTGGAATCGTCCGACACAGATTAAGGTCTGAGCAGATCGCAGACCTTAATCTACGTACACACTTCCTGGGATATTTTGCTCCAACTATTCAGACGAATTGCAGGCCCTAAACATTACAGAATCAGCATCAGCTGATGAAACAAGAAGGAAATGAAAAATAAGGTAAGAAATATATTCCTTCTACTTTCCTGTTAATTTACAAATTATTTACCCCGTGCCTCTCTAAATTCTCTGTCTTTACTAATATTACACATTGCACCCCTCTCGGGATTCTCCGTGGTGAAGTAGTCAAGCCGTCTGACTCGGGCTCCGAAGGTTTTTGTTCGATTCCGAGCCGTGTCCTTCATTTCATGAGTGCATTTTTTCGGAGACTCCCGAGGGTCGTCGCTGGAGCTACGGAGTTCGTGCTTTGTGCGACGCTTTCCACGCTGCGGAAAGAAACTGAGCCATATGGGATAAAAACCCGGTGCAATGGTCCTGTCGATTTTAAGCTAGTTCTTTCATTGCACCCACTCCCATAAGAATCCGGATACGCCTTTGTATGTCATCAGAATTGGCACGTCTCACATTACCGGTAAAAAAAACTTTGTTAGCGAGAAATCACTAGTTGTTAAGCAAAACATCAAAGAAATGTCGCCTACTTTCAATGATTTAAGTTTGACATATGCCTGGATTCACTGACATTAAGGAGAATGACCTTGCTAGTACATAAACAAGTGACCGGGCATGAGAAAGATTAGACGAAAGTTGGAGACAGTGAGGAGAGTGACCGGGCTACGAGAATATCAACCAACCCTGAGAAATAATGATGAGGGTGGGTGCAGAACCCCAGGGTGGACGGGGTGAGAGACAGTTTAGTGTCGTGTGAAGTTAGGGGACATAAAAGACAGTGGAAAACATTGACAAGAGAGTTGGAGCTGAGACCGGCTGCGGGTCGGATCGTGTGGACAGGGGATGTCTAGACTCCGAGCTGTTCGGGAGTCGAAGGATAGGAGCGGAGAGAGAGAGAGCTCCGTCCTGTGGTGTGGTGTGCTCCGAGTTGTGAATGCAGGCCTAAAACCCAGTGAGGGTTGGATAGATAATGGGGGCCTGAACCCAAAGTGGGTTGGATAGATAATGGAGGCCTGAACCCAAAGTGGGTTGGATAGTTAATGGAGGCCTGAACCCAAAGTGGGTTGGATAGTTAGTGGAGGCTAGACCCAGTGTGTGGGTTGTAATGTGTGAGGTCCAGCTGTGGATAGTAGCTGGATAACTGTTTTGTGAATTGGAGATTCACAAGGCCTTGAGAAGGCAGTATTGTGTACTGGTTAAGTTGTGAGGAGGATATTTACATTCTATGGATTATATTGTTTCTGGATATAGAGTTGTGTTCCGTTTGTCCGTGTTCTTTCTGCAATAAAGGATTATGTGCGCCAACTCAATCTTGTTTAATGACTGGTGGATGTGGACTGCGGGGGTGAGTTGTATTATGAGACAGGTGGCTAGCTCAACTTACACTCTGTAGTGACATACAAAGAACATTGAACCCTAGACAACGACTATGTCACTCAATTATTATAAAGAACATTGTGACAAAGTTGTTTTTGGACCTATCAAAGAAATATTCCTCGGGTGGGGGTAAATATAAGACGGCTGGAAAAATTTCATAACGATGCAACAGACAGTTTTCACAATAATTGATCGTGAATGAAGGCAAACAAATGTGGACATACTATAGTCAGTCATTGCTTTCCTTCTTGGCCTCGACCATACAGGTCGGGGACAGTAGGTATTCACCCTATAAAGAAATCCTCTGCCTACTGTAGGGACCTTGAGACTATAACCAACAACTATCAGTCGGTTGAACTCCAGTTCATTGTACCACCTATTAAGTGGTATCATGTTCATCATCATCATCACATGAATTGCCTATAAGCGTGGGCGTTTCACGCTGCCCTGCTAGGTAGGCTTATGGGGTTCTCCACCTTGCTCAAAGGTGACCCATAGGCTAGCCGGGGAAAGGGTGTACCTACCATCAAAATGTACAGATATCGCAGCCCTGATTTAAACAGGTGCAACATAATTATGTCAACAACAACAACAACAACAACATAAACAAACCTAGAAGACGACCAAAACATGAATCAGTAACAATGTTACATCTCCTTTACAGGACGTTGCCATCAACCCCCGACTGATTTTCTATAAAATTTTACGTTCAGTAGTTTGCCGATGGTTTGTGAAAGAAAAGTCAACATTGAAGTCCAACTTAATGCAAGTTTGGGAATTGAACGCCTTACATCGCCATCAGTGCAACGGAAGGTTAAGAGTGAGCGCACCTACTGCTTATGAATAAGTAGTGCATTAATGAGGAAATACAACTCTTAGAATGGCTCTATTCGTATGGTAAAACATAACACCATTGTGCAATGTCCATCAAACAACACACAATTATAAACATTGTAGCTGTATGACAACAACATTAATCTGCAAAACCTATACATCAAATGAGATGTCTTGTCTTGCGTATCCTTGTCTATATTCTGCTCTTACGCTGTCGGTTATCTAGTCTTATTTTCGCGAGACTTGTCTTGCATTGTTTGTTTGTTTTTTTTTTGTTTTTTCTCTAGTCTTGTTTTTCATTGTCTTTTCTCTAGTCTTGTCTTGCATTGTCTATTCTCTAGTTTTGACCTGTGTTGTCTTTTCTCTAGTTTTATCGTCTATTTTTTTTTAAACTCTTGTTTTATATAGGCAAGTCTTCCTTGTTGTTTCTCTAGTTTTGTTTTCGATGCTTTTGTCTTTTCTATACTCTTGTCTTTTCTCTAGTTTTCGCGAGTCTTGTCTTGCATTGTTTTTTCTCTATTCTTGTCTTTGATTGTCTTTTCCCTACTCTTGTCTTATATTGTTTTTTCTATAGTCGTGTCTTCCATTGCCTTCTCTCTAATCTTGTCTGTAAGCTATTGAAGATTAAATGGCAAGACAAGATCCCAAACACTGAAGTTCTAGAAAGAGCGCCCATGCCCAGTATCCACACTCTCCTAATGAAGAATCAGATTCGCTGGACTGGTTACTTAACTCGCATGCTAGATCACAGGCTACCTAAACGAACTTTTTAACGGTGAGCTGTGTTGTGGTAAACGCTCACAACGCGGCCAGAGGAAACGCTTTAAATACACTCTCGCTGAAAGCTTTTAAAATTGATCTTGACACCTGGGAGACTGCTGTCAAAGACCGAAATTCGTGGCGTACATCATCAAGCAAGGGGCGGACACTTGTGAAGCAACCAGGACTGCAAGAGCTGTGAAGAAGAGGCTGGACAGAAAAACCACCGCAGGAGATTCTCCTCCTGGAACGTCAAGCATTCTTTGGCCACATTACATTGTCAAAGAACATTTCGAGCCAAAATATGTCTTATCAGCCATCTTAGAACTCACGGCTCCATACTTTCAACCCCACTGTATGAAATGAATGATCATCATCATTCTTGATGGTCAAACAACACATGCCCGCGACGCATCTTTCAAATGTCTGACCTATCAGATGTCAATGGTACATGACATGCTTACCGTGTTTGTAACGGGTAACGGGGAATCAGGCTTCGATTCCGGAGAGGGAGCATGAGAAACGGCGACCATATCCAAGGAAGGCAGCAGGCGCGCAACTTTCTCACTCCCGGCACGGTGACGAAAAATAACAATACGGGATTCTATCGAGACCCCGCAATTGGAATGAGTACATTTCAGACCCTTTAACGAGAATCTATTGGAGAGCAAGTCTGGTGCCAGCAGCCGCGGTAATTCCAGCTCCAATAGTGTATATTAAAATTGTTGCAATCAAAAAGCTGGTAATTGGATCTTGAGTGTTCAAAGCAGGCTTCGGCTGCATGAATAATGGCGCATAGAATAAGGAAATAGGACATCGGTTCTATTTTGTTGGTTTTCGGAATTAGAGGTAATGATTAACAGTGACAAACGGGGGCATTCGTATTGCGGCATTAAAGGTGAAATTCTTGGATCGCCGCAAAAAGCGAAAGCATTTGGGAAAAAAATAGTTTTCATTAAACAAGAACGAAAGTCAGAGTCGTATGAACGATCAGACACCGTCGTGGTTCGGATCATATCCGATGCCGACTAGCAACCTCAGTGGGGTTGAAGCGAAACTGAAACAAAATGGAATATACCTTGGATACTAAATCCATTGCGTATAAAGTCCAAATAATTTGCAAGGTGTCACTACATGCTTGGTCAGACATATTTTCTACGGCTCTCAGCTGAGGGATATGGCTGAACGCTTATAAGTCAAAATCCGCCAGTTGTAAGGGCCGGCCGTTACTCATTCTCTGCTGCATGGAGGTGAGATGCTGAGCCATCTGCTGCCTACCTTGTGCCTTACGCATGTAAAGGAGGCAAGTACCACTACTGTGTGGGCATTAATGATGAAAAAAGCGTCCCAGTCAGTATCTAAAACTCGTTGAGTAAGCGTTATCAAAGATGGAAAAGCGTCCCATTGGCACGAAATGGAATATTGCTTGGCTATCAAATCATTTACGTGGAAGTCTGAAGCGAAAGCTCTCTGTGTGGATGTTGTCTGCATATTGGTCCCTCCTGGTTTTCGGAGGAGCTCAATATACGGAAGTGAGGCTAAGAAACCATGTGCAGGACGTGACGATTCCTTGGGTGAGCCCAGTACCAGAGCGTTATGTGTCGGCTCTGCAATTATGGAAGCCTCTTTGGATGGCGGGGAATGCCCATGGTCTGCCCCTGCCTTTCCTTGAGGGCCGACCAGGATGTCTCCGAATGTTCTAGGTGGGCCAGCTGGAATAGGGATAACACCATAAATGTAAGAGCCGAGAAAGCGACCCAGACGAACGAATCGGAATACAGGTTGGCTAGCAAACCCATTTCGTGGAAAGTCCGAACCGAAAGCTCGCTGAGTGGATGTCATCTGCAGTCTGACCTCTCCTGGTTTGCGTGGGGAGCGGCCTGTGGCAAATGAAATGCCCAATATACGGAAGTGAGGCTAAGCAGCCAGGTATAGGCCGGGACGATTCCTTGGGTGATCCCAGTACCATTGCGCTATGTGTCGGCTCTGTAATTATGGAAATCTTCTTAGATGGAGGGCCCATTGTCTAGCCTTGCTTTCCCTTGAGGATTGACCTGGATGTCTTCGGCCGTTCTAATTTAACCAGCTGGAATGTAGATGACACCACAACAGTGAGAGTCATATGTCCGTCTCAGAGTAAGAGCGGGATGTCCGTTGAAACACCCGGGAAGGTTAATCTGTTCAACAAATGCCCACGTAAGTCGGATGTGTCGGCCTAAAGGCGCAAGTAAAGTAGCTCTGCTGTAAACTGGCACAATGCAATATCGTCAGTGTGAAAGTGTTATGTCCTTCGAAACACCCGGGAAGATTAACCCGGTCAACAAATGTCCGCAAAAGTCTAATGTTTCCGCCAAAAGGCGCAAGCAAAATAGTTCTGCTGTAAACAGGCACAGCACAGTAACGTCAGAGTGAGAGTCTGGAAAACAAAAACAACTACGGATGAACGCAGAGGAAGAAGGCAGTGTAGTATCTGCACTTGATCTTGCCAGGGCAACTAGTAGAGGTTGTCATCCGAATGACACATAGAGCCTTGAGGACCTGATGGGGTGATTCTGCTACTTGAAGGTGCAGAGAGCCCTTATTAAAAAAAAAAAAAATTCTCTATTAAGAAAAAGTTTTTTTTTTTTTTTTTTTAAATACCCACCTCAATAGGAACATATGTAATTAAAATGGAGGTAAGGGACATAACATTCTAACATTTATTGTTTACAGGGACGTTACTGAAAGCATCAAAAGTGTCTTATATGAGTTAAAGAACTTAATATTTGTGATAATGATTTTATAACTTGTTTTACATAATTAACTAGAGATATTTAAGCCATAATTAAGGTAATACTCAATTTTCGTTGATTTTTGATATGTTTTAAAATTCATGGCTTTATTTCATAAGTATGAGAATTTAATAATGTATTTTTATTGTCTATCTCAATGTTACATAAAATGTTTTGTGCTTTCTATGCTAACGATTTCTTGAAAGATACATGAAATTTTTGTCAGGCCTGTCAAAGGCTTTATACACTCATATCACCTTTCGGTACCCTTGGCTAAAGTAGAAGTGTAGAATCTGCGCTTGATCTTGCCAGGGCCACATGCATATGCGGTCATCCGAATGACACAATGACATGGGACCTTGATGAGTGCCTCCGACGCCTTTCAGAACCACGACCCCTGTAACAAGAGATTCTTAATTTTGAGCACTTGATTGCTTTACGACATTTTGATCTCTCTCTCTCTCTCTCTCTCTCTCTCTCTCTCTCTCTCTCTCTCTTGCTCTCTCAGAAGACACACCTGCCTGTTTCAGTCTAATTGGTAAAATGGGGCGCTTGTTGGGTGATATGCCGTTAATTGTTTAAACTGGAAGAAATTTAGTTTTAGAGAAATTTTCTTCTTATTTTTTTAAATAAGTGCTCGCTGATCCCCCCAAGGGCCAGAGCCGCCCAATCAGGTCCCCATGTCCCAATGTGTCATTAGGATTCTTATTCTCTTATCTTGGACATATAATAACAGATGATGGCAGAAGTGAAATAGAAATCAAAAAGAGAATAGGAATGGCCGAAAACTCTTTCAGCGGCGTGAAATCAGTATTAACATCTAGAGAGGTTAATAACGAATTGGTTCCAAATGTTGCTGTATGTAGCCGGGGCGCAGTGTTGGGGTGAGCGCCCAACATTGCTTAAATACCGAAATGGCTCGTAAATACATAACCTATGCAGCAAAAGTCTATCTCCTGGCCTTCACGTGGCGGAACTGTTTCTACTAACAGGAGAAGAGGCGACGGCGAGTTTCTGGCGCCGAAAAATAACCAGTGTGCTCTAGATGTGTATATACATACATGCATGTGTAGACACGTGTGTGCGTGTGTACACATCTAAACTCGAGTGAGACCACAGTCTGCTCTAGCTAAGGAAAGGTGCTGAAGACAGAGGCAACCAGCCAGGAGACGCATCACAGAAATCAGGATGCCACGCAATTACGCAAAATGGAATATGTTGGACCCCCAGGCAGGTGCAGTGCCGGACCCTATGTCTCGAAAGGGTCCAACCCCAACTACTGGAGGTCCTTCTCAGATGTCCTGTGGAGCCAGGGGACATGAGAATAGAACGGCTGGCCATACTAAACAAAGACTTAAAATAATGCACTGGAATGCGGGGGGAGTCAGCAACAACAGAATAGAATTAGAAAACATCCTGGACCAAGAAAAAGTAAGCATATGTTGCTTTCAAGAAACTCACCTCAACTAAAATATAGCCTTCAAAATCAGAGGCTACCAGTGTTACCGATCTGACCGAAAGGACAGGCGAAAAGATGGGATACTTACCCTTGTAAAAAATAACATCACTGCTTCCCAAATCGAAGTCTACATGGAAGGGGTTGAGTATCAGACACTTAAACTTAAGACAGGCTATACAGACCTACATCTGATCAATTACTACTGTCCAAATGACCGTCCACAGGCACTGGACACACTACCATTAACAGAACAAATGATTGTGTGTGGCGATTTCAACAGCCAAACGCAGAGTTTGGGCTATGATCACATGGACCAGAGAGGAGAGAGACTAGAAGACTGGCAGGATGAGAATAGATTCATCTTGGTTAACAAGCCGTCCGACACATATACTTTCTACTCGAGATCATGGCACACTACAACTACACCTGACCTGGCTTTTCATTCACCAGACCTGGAGTGGAACATTACACGAATTGTTGGGAAACAACTTGGTGGCAGTGACCATCGGCCAGTCTTTCTAACTGTAGAAAATGAGCTTGTAAGTGAAAGCAGCTCCCTCTCAAGGTGGAACTAGAAGAAAGCAGACTGGGCAATGTACAAGAATCGCACCAGCATACTGGTTAGAAACCTGAACACTGAGAAAGACATAATTAAAGTAGTTGAAGAGTTTGGGAAATACATACTACAGGCAGTGCGAGAAACAGTACCAAGAGGAGCCCGTAAACAATATAAACCCTACTATAGTTTTTGAACTGGAACAGTTGCATAAAGATGTGGAAGTGTGTAGAAAGCAAGCAGAAGCCACACCCAGCCAAGAGCACCACAATAAATTCCAGCACGCAAAAGCCAAATTTCAAAGGGTCAAGCTGCAGGCTAGACGGAAAAGCTGGCAGGAAAAAAAACAGTCTCTGCACTTTGAAAGAGACACAAGGAAATTGTGGAAGCTAATAAAACAATTTAACAATGAGGGCACAGGGAGAAACTCAACAATTGCACTACATAAAGATGGAAACATCTTAACAAGAAAGCAAGCAGCTGACCATTTTGCGGACTCATTCGCACAAGATAACAATATCAAAATTAGTCCAGAGAAACAACAAGAGATTCGAGAGAAACGGCAACATACAGGACAGAAGGAAATAGTACACGAGGTTCTGGAGGCACCCATCACAATCAGCGAACTGGACCTAGCCATATCAAAACTGAAAATAAGAAAGTCACCAGGAGCTGATGGTATCTCCAATGAAATGATCAGGAACCTAGGAATAGAGGCCAAAGCAAAGCTGTTGCAAATCTTCAATAACAGTTGGACCTTAGGCAGTGTTCCACAAACCTGGAGAGAAGCAATTATGATACCCCTCCTAATATCAGGGAAAGATAGTTCCATTGCCTCTAGCTACAGACCAATTAGCCTCACCAGCTGTCTCTGCAAAACACTGGAGCGCATCATCAATCACAGACTGCAGTGGTACATTGAAAGTAAAAGCATCCTTGTGCCATAGCAGGCTGGCTTTAGGCAGTGCTACTCTACGGAAGATCAGACAACCTACCTCTCTCAAGAAATTGAGGATGCATTACAAGAGAAGAAGCGGGTGCTTGCGGCATGGATAGATTTGAATTAAGCCTGTGACAAAGTCTGGAAAGAAGGTCTGATGAATAAACTGAGAAACTGCAAAGTCAATGGAAGAATGTACAAATGGGTGAAAGCATACTTGCACAACAGAAGAGCCCGAGTACAGACAGAGGGACTAAAGAGCAAGAAAGTACTACTGCGTTAGGGTGTTCCCCAGGGCGGAGTCTTGTCCCCCACACTTTTTCTAATCTTCATCAATGATCTCGTTGCTAATCTACCGCATGGAATTAAAGCGGCAATGTACGCCGATGACCTGGTTCTATGGAGCACAAATTAACATGCATCAGTGGCCACCAGATTGCTACAAAGAGCTGTAGATACATTTGTTGCACGGGCAAATAGATTGTGTGTCAGCATAAACACTGACAAGTGCAGCACCACCCTATTTACCCTCTCTCCAAAACAAAAGGCAGGGACCATCCAGATAAATGGAACACCCGTAAGAGAAGATAAAGAACCAACATACCTTGGAGTAACATTTGATGGCAGGCTGACATGGAGAAAGCACATCAGCAAAGCAGTAACAAAAGCCAGAAGGAAAATAGCCATCTTGAGAAAGCTAAGTGGAACCACATGGGGAGCCAGTGGGAAAATACTTAGCAAAGTTTATCAACAGAGCATACGACCACAGCGGGAATACGGGTCAACTGCGAGGTGTTCGGCATCAAAAACCACACTACAAGAGCTGGACAAAGTGCAAAATCAAGCACTTATAGTCACCACAGGAGGGATGAGATCAACCCCTATAGTGGAAATGGAGAAGATGGGGAGGACACACGCACTGAGTGAGCGCAGAGATACGAAAAGCTAATACAAGCAGAAAAGTTCCTCAGCTTGCCAGGCCACCCTTTGAAGAACAGATTTGAAAACCTAGCTATGGGGCGATTGAAAAGAAGTAGTTTTATCCACCAGGCCAAACGACTCTGCAGAGAAACCACCGATCTGCCCACAGTTGGTATCCCCCTAACAACTAATCCAGAGCGAACTCCATGTAAAGATGAGCATAGACTATTATTACAAATCCAGACAAAAGTGAGAGGAATACTTGACAAGGAAGAACAGAACAGTGTGCAGCGCAGAACAGCCACTCCCAGCTTCCTTGATGAAGAATACCCACAGGACCTCTGAATCCGAGTCTACACAGATGGGTCAGCACAAAATGCTGTTCGAAATGGAGGAGCGGGAGTGTACATAGAATACCCAAATAATACTAGGGACACAGCTAGAGTACCGACAGGAAAGTACTGCCATAACTACGATGCTGAAATTGAAGCAATCAAGATAGCAACAGAGAAATTATTAAATACCAGCAATGGTACACAACCTGTGGTGCTATTGACAGATGCAAAATCAGTACTCGAGGCGCTCCTGTCTGGAAAATTGCCAGTACTAAGGACACTACTTTCTGAACTTAGCAGTCAGCATAAGGTCACCATACAGTGGATACCATTCCACTGTGGAGTACCCGGAAACGACAGAGCTGATCAATTGGCTAAGGAAGGAGCCAAAGAAGAACAGCCTGATGTGCCCGTTACATACCAACAAAAGAAAAGAATGATCAAATCAGTCAGAAAGCCACCAAAACCTGCTCAAGATGACTACCACGTTGTGGACAGACCAGAACAAGTCATTATTCTGCGCCTCAGAACAGGGCACAATAGGTTACGCAACCACATGTATACAAAATTCAAGATTGGTGAAACAGCCATGTGCACATGTGGATTGGCGTCGCAGACAGCAGAGCACATACTCCAAGACTGCCCAAAATATAACATATCTAGGCAAACCTACTGGCCTAGAGAGACGACAGTGGAAGATAAACTCTATGGACCGCTGTGTGAACTGAAAAAGACAGTTCAATTCATACAAGAGACAGCATTGCAGTTATAGACATATTTCAAGCGAACGAAAGAAGAAGAAGAAATAACGCGTTAAAAATGAGAATTGTCAAATACTACTTATATTCAATGCTACAGTATGGCGCGGAAGCCTGGACATTGAACAAGCAGCTAGAAAGTCACATGGAAGCCCTGGAGATGTGGATATACAGACGAATAGGTCGTATTTCATGGAAACAAAAACAATCAAATGCAGAGGTCCTAGAAAAACTGGGAATGAAGAGAGAGTTGATGAAAGAAATAAAGAGGAGACAAGTGAAATTTTTTTTTTTCCACGTAAAAAGACATGATACCCTTATAAAAACCATACTGGAAGGCAAGGTTGAGGGCAAGCGAGCAAGAGGTAGACAACGATACAATTGGGAGGATGACATCAAGAGATGGACGAACATCAGCCTGACAGAATGTACAGACAAGGCGAGAGACAGACAGTGTTGGAGATCCACTGCAGCCTACCTTCATTGCTGAGACGGCACTTGATTGATTGATTGATTGAGACAGGGATGTGTAATGTCTCCAGATCTGTTTTCCCTGCACAGTGAAAGTATTTTCAGAAGTATAGAAGGCATGGAAGGAATCATCATTGGGGGACATAACATCAATAATTTTAGATACGTGGATGGTACTGTATTGATTGCTGACAATGAGCAGGATCTGCAAGATTTAATAGATGCGATCGTTGCACGCAGTGAACAACTTGGGTTAGAATTACATTGTAAGAAGGCACAGATTATGGTCGTCACTGAGAAGAAGGAAATGTCACAATGTAATATACAAGTAAATGGGAATATGATTAAATAAATGAATCGGTACAATTATCTCGGAACAGTCATAACATCTGATGGGAGATGCCTTGAAGAGATTAGAACAAGAATCGCCATGGCGAAGGCAGCCTTGTACATGAAGAAAAACATACTGACCAATGAAATGATGTAATTTGCAACGAGAAAAAGAGTGTTGAGGTTCTCCATGGAACCTGTGCTTTTGTATGGATGTGAAGCGTGGACATGGAGCAGACAAGCAGAATAAAATCTGATGGCTTTGGAAATGTGGTTTCTGAGGTGAATGCAAAGAATACCATGGACAGATAGAAAAATTAATGACCAAGTTCTACAAGAAACAAATGAAAACTGAAAGCTAATTAGAGAAATTAGACGTAGACAGTCAAAAAGGTGTGGGCATGTTATGAGAAGAAATTACTTGGAAAACATTGTGACAACTGGCAAGATCGATGGTAAGAGAACAAGCGGAGGGCAGAGAAATAAATACCTGGATGGCTTGGCCACGTTGCATGGTCGAGATAAGAACACTGAGCTGATCTACGACTCTGGAGATCGAGTGACATGGCTAAACGTGACCCTCCACGCTTTCCCGCATGGCACATGATGGTGATGTTGCTCATTATTACATAAACAATGTAATCAGCGTGGATAAACAATGATTACGATAACAACAATGTTAACGATAACCGAGATGACTAGCAAGGTTAGCGACAATAACGACTGTAGCGATAATAACACCAATGGTAGCGACAACAATGACAATAGCGATAATAAACCGATGGTAGCGATAATAATGACTGTAGCTTCTTCTTCTCCTTCTTCTTTTGTTCACTTGAAATATGTCTATAACTGCGATGTTGTCTCTTGTATGAATCTAACAGTCTTGTTTAGTCCACTTTGCAGTCCATAGAGTTTATCTTCCACTGTAGCGATAATAACACCGATGGTTTCGTTCGACAACAACAATATTAACGACAACAGCGACTTTCGTGATAACACCGATATTAGCGACAGACAACAATGGTAACTACAACAACGACTGTAGCGATAAGACCGATGGTAGCGACACCATCGATGGTAACTACAACAACGACTGTAGCGATAATAAACCGATGGTAGCGAGAACAATGACTGTAGCTATAATAACACCAATGGTTTCGACGACAACGATGGTAACAACAACAGCAACTGTAGCGACAACACCGATATTAGCGACAGACAACGATGGTAACTACAACAACGACTGTAGCGACAACACCGATATTAGCGACAGACAACGATGGTAACTACAACAACGACTGTAGCGATAATAAACCGATGGTAGCGACAACAATGACTGTAGCTATAATAACACCAATGGTTTCGACAACAACGATGATAACAACAACAGCGACTGTAGCGAAAATACCGATATTAGCGAAAGACAACGATGGTAACAACAACAACGACTGTAGCACAACACCGAGTATTAACGATAACAGCGATGGTAACGATAATAGCGATAAGAACTGCTATAGTGTAACAACGAGTATTAATGATTTCTGTTTCAGGGGTCATGTGATATTCTGTGAGTTATCGGTTCACGGTGTGCTAGACATATGTAAATAAGGTAGTCAGTCAGTCATTGCTTTCCTTCTTGGCCTCGACCATACAGGTCGGGGATAGTAGGTATTCACCCTATAAAGAAATCCCCTGCCTACAGTGGGGAACTTGAGACTATAACCAACAACTACCTGTCGGTTGAACTCCAGCTCATTGTACCACCTATTAAGTGATTTAATGTTCATCATCATCACATGAATTACCCATAAGCGTGGGCGTTTCACGCTGCCCTGCTATGTAGGCTTATGGGGTTTTCCATCTTGCTCAAAGGTGACCCATAGGCTAGCGGGGGAAAGGGTGTACCTACTATCAAAACGTGCAGATATTGCAGCCGTGATTTAAACAGGTGCAGCATAATTATGTTAACAACAACAACAACAACAACATAAACAAACCTAGAAGACGACCTAAACATGAATCAGTAACAATGTTACATCTCCTTTACAGGACGTTGCCATCAACCCCCGAATGATTTTCTATAAAATTTTATGTTCAGTAGTTTGCCATTGGTTTGTGAAAGAAAAGTCAACATTGAAGTCCAACTTAATGTTAGTTTGGGAATTGAATGCCTTACATCGCCATCAGTGCAACGGAAGTTTAAGAGTGAGCGCACCGACTGCTTATGAATAAGTAGTGCATTAATGAGAAAATACAACTCTTAGAATGGCTCTATTCGTATGGTAAGACATAACACCATTGTGCAATGTCCATCAAACAACACACAATTATAAACATCGTAGCTGCATGACAACAACATTAATCTGCAAAACCTATACATCAAATGAGATGTCTTGTCTTGCGTATCCTTGTCTATATTCTTCTCTTACGATGTCGGTTCTCTAGTCTTGTTTTCGCGAGTCTTGTCTTGCATTGTTTTTTTTTTGTTGTTGTTTTTTTCCCCCTAGTCTTGTCTTGCATTGTCTTTTCTCTAGTTTTGACATGTATTGTTTTTTCTCTAGTCTTATCGTCTATTGTTTTGTTATTTTTTAATTTTTTTTTTATTTTGGTAGTCTTGTTTTATATAGGCAAGTCTTCCATTGTTGTTTCTCTAGTTTTGTTTTCGATGCTATTGTCTTGCATTGTCTTTTCTTTACTCTTGTCTTTTCTCTAGTTTTCGCGAGTCTTGTCTTGCATTGTCATTTCTGTATTCTTGTCTTTCATTGTCTTTTCCCTACTCTTGTCTTATATTGTTTTTTCTATAGTCTTGTCTTCCATTTCCTTCTCTCTAGTCTTAACTTTAAGCTGTTGAAGATTAAATGTCAAGGCAAGAACCCAGACACTAACGTTCTAGGAAGAGTGTCCATGCCCAGTATCTACACTCTACTAATGAAGAATCAGATTCGGAGGCCTGGTCATTTAACTCGCATGTCAGATCATAGGCTCCCTAAACGAATTTTTTTACGGCGAGTTGCGTTGTAGTAAACGCTCACAACGCAGCCAGAGGAAACGCTTTAAAGACACTCTCACTAAAAGCTTCTAGAATTGATCTTGAGACCTGGGAGACTGCTGTCAAAGACAGAAATTCGTGGCGTACATCATTACTCAAGAGTGCTGCCACTTGTGACGCAACCAGGACTGCAAGAGCTGGGATGAATAGGCTGGACAGAAAAACCACTGCAGGAGATTCTACTCCTGGAACGTCAAGAATTTGTTGGCCACATTGTCAAAGAACATTTCGAGCCAAAATAGGCCTTATCAACCATCTTAGAACTCACGGCTCCATACTTTCAACCCCACTGGTTTAAATAAATATCATCATCATTCTTGATGGTCAAACAACACATGCCAGCGATGCATCTTTCAAATGTCTGACATATCAAATGTCGATGATACATGACATGCCTACCGTGTTTGTAACGGGTAACGGGTAATCAGGGTTCGATTCAGGAGAGGAAGCATAAGAAACGGCTACCATATCCAGTTAAGGCAGCAGGCGCGCAACTTACTCCCGGCACGGTGACGAAAAATAACAATACGGGACTCTATCGAGACCCCGTAATTGGAATGAGTAAACTTCAGACCCTTTAACGAGAATCTATTGGAGAGCACGTCTGGTGCCAGCAGCCGCGGTAATTCCAGCTCCAATAGTGTATATTAAAGTTGTTGCAATCAAAAAAGCTGGTAGTTGGATCTGGAGTGTTCAAAGCAGGCTTCGGCTGCCTGAATAATGGTGCATGGAATAATGGAATAGGACCTCGGTTCTATTTTGTTGGTTTTCGGAACTGGAGGTAATGATTAACAGTGACAAATGGGGGAATTCGTATTGCGGCATTAGAGGTGAAATTCTTGGATCGTCGCAAAAAGCGAAAGCATTTTGAAAAAAAAAAAAAAATAAAGTTGTCATTAATCAAGAACGAAAGTCAGAGTCGTATGGACGCTCAGACACCGTAGTAGTTCTGGCCATAACCGATGCCGACTATAGTCCATTTGTTTTTGTCTGCCCCAATATAACATTCCATATCTCAGTAACCAGCAGAGAGAAAATGATGAGATTTAGCATATAACCTTATCATGATGTCCACCAAACAAAAGAGTTTTTGTTCTGGAGATTGTACAGCAGATTTCAAAGTTTGTTTATATGCGGTATATAATTTACGGGACAGAGATGAAGTGCACATAATTAGAAGTATTACATCTTCACGAGGAACCATGAGCGTTCAATAGTAAATTTTCACGTTTTTCACAGGATTGGCCTAACGAAAAGAGCCTTGAGAAGTGAAACGGGGAGTGTTCATTGGTGTCGCCGTATCTTCAGAGGTGTGTCCTTAATGTGGGTCCTTTCATATAAGGCTTCACGTTTAGAAAGTACAAGGGAGGAAGAAATATCATTTGCAAGCAACTGCATTTAGGAGCCACGAGAAGCAGATACCTACGTGAAATAAGGGAAATGCGCAAATACAATTATGACATAGTGTATTTGGATGAAACCTATATCAATGCGAACGACACAAGTGACAAGGAATGGCAATCGGTGAACGGGAAGATAACGCGATATGTGCCCAGTAGTAAAGGACAGCGTTTCGTCATAGCCCATGCTGGTAGTACTCAAAATGGTTTACTACAGAATGCTGGACTCGTGTTGGTATAAAAGCATACAGACAATAGGGGTTATCATAATAAGATGAATGGCAATGTATTTAGCGATTGGTTAGAGAATACAGTGCTTCTATCCCTAGATAGACCGACTTGTCTAATTATGGACAATGCATCATATCACAATGTAGTTGCCCAAGAAGACAAAATACCAACGGTATTGATGCATGACAAGGCAGGCGTGGTTGCGGCCTTGTGGGAGCACGTGTACACCTCGGAGGAGCAAATAGATCACCATAGTCGGGCAAGAATGAGGCAGCGAGGAGTGACGAGGGGATCTGGCCGAGGCTCGACGCACAGAGGAAAGGCGAGCCGGACATATAATCAGGTTGCTACTGGAATTATTGGTGTTACAACTCTTCGCTGGCTGCTGAGGATGGGGACTGAGCGCTTATGGGAATGACCCGAATGCTGTGATGTCGGTTTCTAAATCAATGAATCAATCAATCTATTCAAATTGTCTGACGTCAAGATGCTAACTCAGACCGCGCTATTAAAAATTGACAAAAGTTGATGGAAAAAAAAAGTGAGGACCATGTGTTGAAAGAGGAAGATGACTATTGGAGAAAGGATGGATTGAATTTTATGCAACCGATAGCAGTCATCAACCTACTGGAATCGTCCGACACCGATTAAGGTCTGGGCAGATCGCGGGCATTAATCCACATGCACACCTACTGGGATGTTGCTCCACATATTCAGAAGAATTGCAGGCCCTAAACATTACAGCATCGGCACAATGTCACTGGCAACAGTTTGTATTCCACAGTGATGAATTTTCAATTCCGCAAGCCCTCAGCGGTGACAAAAAACTAGTATTTAAAAAAACACACACACACACACACTAAACGCATTGAATACCAACAGAAGAGTAATATTGCGGTGGAAAATGATACATTGTGGCAGAACAAGAAACATGAGAGCAAACACGTTGTCAAATTAGGGGACAACACACGTGCATACGAATCAATCTATAAACTTCAATGAAAAGAGGACCAACATCTTGGTCGTTAAGAAGAAAGCCCACTACAGAGACACTGACAACTATTTTCATAGTGCAAAACAGGTAATCATGTTCCGTCTCTGAACAGTAACAGCAGAGTAGACAATCTTTCACGAAGACTCAAAGCGGGTCTGTCACCCATGTGTACATGTGAACAAACTACACAGACAGCTAAACAGATCCTTAAAAATGGACACATGATGACTAAATTGCGGTATCATTTCTGGTCACTCCATACGCACATTAACGTACAGCTATTTGGAAGCTTTCACGAACTCAATATAAAAAAGCTAAATGCATTCTAGTAACATGGATACTTATGTAAAATTATTAACCAGCAGCTGAAGAAATAAGAAGGAAATGAAAAATAAGGTAAGAAATATATTCCTTATACTTTCCTGTCAATTTACACATTATTTACCCCATGCCTCTGTAAATTCTCTGTCTTTACTAATATTACACATTGCACCCCTCTCGGGAGTCTCCGTGGTAAAGTAGTCAAGCCGTCTGATTCGGACTCCGAAGGTTGTATGTTCGATTCCTTCATTTCACGAGTGCATTATTTCGGAGACTCCAAAGGGTCGTCGCTGAAGCTACGGAGGTCGTGCTTTGTGCGACGCTTTCTGCCCTGCGGAAAGAGACTGAACCATATGAGATAAAAACCCGGTGCAATATAGTCGACCCTGCCGACTTTTAGGCTACTTTTTTATTGCACCCACTCCCATACGAATCTTGCTACGCCTTGTACTTGTGTCCTTATCAGAAATAATGTGGTTTACTGTAAGACTAGTTTGTTAGCGTGAATTCACTACATTTTCCCAAAAACATCAAAGAAATGTCGCCGCTTTATATGATTTAAGTTGCTTTTGGACCTATCAAAGACATATTCCTTGGGTGGGGGTAAATATAAGACAGCAGGAAAAATTTCATAACGATGCAACAGACAGTTTTCAAAATAATTGATCGTGAATGACGGCTTTAATTTCCGGACAGACTATAGCGACCTCAGTGGGATTGAAGCGAAACTGAAACAAAATGGAATATACCTTGGATACTAAATCCATTGCGTATAAAGTCCGAATAATTTGCAAGGTGTCACTACATGCTTGGTCCAGACAATTTCTACGGCTCTACGCTAAGGGATATGGCTAAACGCTTCAAAGTCAATATTCCCCGGTTGTGAGGGCCTGTCCGTTACTCATCCTCTGCTGCATGGAGGTGAGATGCTAAGCCAGCAGCATCTGCAGCCTAACTTGTGCCTTACATCTGTGAAGACGGCAAGTGTCATTACTGTGCGAGCATTAATGGTGAAAAAAAGCGTCCCAGGCAGGAACTAAAGCTCATTGAGTAAGCGTTATCAAAGGTGGAAAAGCGTCCCATTGGCACGAAATGGAATATTGCTTGGCTAGCAAATCCATTACGTGGAAGTCTGAAGCGAAAGCTCTCTGTGTGGATGTTGTCTGCATATTGGTCCCTCCTGGTTTTCGGAGGAGCAGCCTTTGGTGAACGGAGGGCTCAATATGCGGAAGTGAGGCTTAGCACCCATGTGCAGAACGTGACGATTCCTTGGGTGAACCCAGTACCAGAGCGCTATGTGTCGGCTCTGCAATTATGGAAACCTATTTGGATGTCGGGGAATGCCCATGGTCTGTCCCTGCCTTTCCTTGAGGGCCGACTTGGATGTCTCCGGTTGTTCTAGGTGGGCCAGCTGGAATAGGGATAACACCACAACTATAAGAACCGAGAAAGCGACCCAGACGCACGAATCGGAATACAGGTGGCTAGCAAACCCATTTTGTGGAAAGTCCGAACCGAAAGCTCGCTGAGTGGATGTCATCTGCAGTCTGACCTTTCCTGGTTTGCGTGGGGAGCGGCCTGTGGCAAATGAAATGCCCAATATACGAAAGTGAGGCTAAGCAGCCAGGTATAGGCCGTGAGGATTCCTTGGGTGATCCCACTACCAGTGCGCTATGTGTCGGCTCTGTAATTATGGAAGCCTTCTTGGATGGTGGGCCCATTGTCTAGCCTTGCCTTCCCTTGAGAGTTGACCGGTATGTCTTCGGCCGTCATAATTTGACCAGCTGGGATGTAGATGACACCACAACAGTGAGAGTCCAATGTCGATCTCAGAGTAAGAGTGGAATTCCCTTGAAACATCCGGGAAGGTTAATCCGTTCAACAAATGTCCGCAATAGTCTGATGTGTCGGCCAAAAGGCGCAAGTAAAATAGTTCTGTTGTAAACAGGCACAACTCAATAACGTCAGAGTGAGAGTCTGAAAAAAAAAAGCTACGGATGACCGCAGAAGAAGAAGAAAGTGTAGTATCTGCACTTGATTTTGCCAGGGCCGCTAGCAGAGGCAGTCATCCGAATGACACATAGGGACGTGGGGACCTGATGGGATGGTTCTGGTACTTGGAGGTACAGCGAGCCTTATTAAAAACAAACAAAAAAAATCTCGATTAAAGAAAAGTTATTTTAGAAAATTTTTAAAATACACACCTCAATATGATAATATGTAATTAAAAAGGAGGTAAGGGACATAACATTTATTGTTTCAAGGGACTTTACTTTAAGCATGAAAAATGTCTTATATGATTTAAATAACTTAATACTTATAATAATGTTTTATAAAAATTTTTATATAGTTAAATAGAAATATATAAATTATAATTAAGTTCCTAAAATTTTATGCTGATTTTTCAAATATTTTAAAATTCATGGCTTTGTTTTGTTTGTATGAAAATTTAATAATGCATTTCTTTTATCTTTCTCAATGTTAAATTAAATGTTTTGTTCTTCCAATTGCAGTGTATCGCAGTTACTTTTTGGAAATTTTTGTCAAGTCTGTCAAAGGCTTAACACACTCAATATCACTTTTCGGTCCCCTTGGCTAAAGTGGAAGTGTAGAATCTGCGCTTGACCTTGCCAGGGCCGCATGCAGAGGCGGTCGTCCTAATGACAAAATGACATGGGACCTTGATGGGTGCTTCCGACCCCTTTCAGAACCACGACCCCTGTAACAAAAGATTCTTAATTTTCAGCACTTTTGATTATTTATTTTGATCTCCCCTTATCTCTCTCTCTCTCTCTCTCTCTCTCTCTCTCTCTCTCTCTCTCTCTCTCTCTCTCTCTCTCTCTCTCTCTCTCTCTTTCTCTCTCTCTCTCTCTCTCTCTCCCTCTCTATCTAACCTCTATCTACCTCTCCACTCTATCTTTGTCACCATTCTCTCTCTGTCCCTTTCTCTGTTGTCCTCTCTCTCTCTCTCTCTCTCTCTCTCTCTCTCTCTCTCTCTCCATCTATCTCCCTCTATCTCTCTCCTCCTCTCTCTTCAGGAAAGAGCAGTGCGTTTAATTAATGGTGAAAAGCTTACCGACAATTCTAACCTACATGAACGTCTTAAGTTACTGCCACTCCACAAACGCCTACTATTTAATCAGGCTAAACTAATTCACAAAATCCTATTTCAAAATGCTCCAAGCTACCTTTGGCCATTGTTTAAATATAATGCAAGACACGGCGAACGACTACATATACTTCATGTCTCTAAACCTAGGTTAGACATATAAAACAAGCTTAGCATACTCTGCTGCTCAGTTGTGGAACAATCTTCCACAAGAAATCAAAGACACCACCAATCATTATACATACAGTCGCAACCTGTTTGAACACTACCTCAGTACAGACTACACCCCCCCCCCCCCCTGTCAGAGTCTCACATGGAGTCGGTAGGAACATAAAGATAAAAGGGAATTAGAGAAGGGACATAACCCCAATACAAGGGAGACACACTCGAATGCTCGAACAATCTAGAGCCTTCGAGAAGGATAGGTCAGTTCGCCTACAGCTCCGTGGACACAGGGGGAACCCGCTTACCGCGTGCCAGGACCTGTTCCACGAGAAGCTCGAGGAGAGTTACAGCCCGTGTCCCATCGAGACACGTTAGAGGGCAGACGGCGTCTGGACATCGAAGAAGCAACAGGGCTTAACATAAGGGGGACTTGATGGATTGAACCCAAGTGTATTTAGGAGTGTTACTCATGAGATAGATACATGATAGAGTTTGTTGTAATGATTATGTATGATTGCTTTGTTATGAACTCCTGTGATATTATTCGCAAGGTAGCTGGCTGCGAAAACCATTCTTCGCCAGCTTACTGTAAATAAATTATATCAGATAGTATCAGAATGGAGTTTGTTGCCTGTATGAACCCGAGTTTCATTTCCCTAGGTATCTAGGACGTTGACACCCCCCCCCCAACCCCATTAACAAACCACACACAAAAAAAACATCAAAAAAAGTCAATAATGAAGGTAAATTATCTCAAACGACAACTAGCCAAAAAACATTCCCATATGTATGGCACGTTACACCTTCCTTAGGTATTTATAATGCCCATGTTAAACATTGCCTCAGTGAGTCATGTATTATTGATTAATTTTCATGCGTTTTAATGTTTACTTTTCTTTGTTGTTAAAGATTTGCTTCATAAGTGATGTTGAATAAAAGAATATATGAGAGGAAAGAAAGAAGAAGGGCAGAATGTCAGATGGGCCTGCGTGCCCAATTCTTAACCCTTTGAAAATAAAATTGTTCGTTCGTTCCCACTCACTCTTTCTCTCTCCCCCCTCTAACTCTATCTCACCCTCTCTCTCCCTCTCTCTAGCCATCTCTCTGTGAAAGACACACATACCTGTTTCAATATAATTGGTAAAATAAACACTAATTGTTACTTTTATGTATGGTCAATGAGTGATACTGTGAATTGTTTAAATTGGAAGAACTCTAGTCTTATAGACCAAAACCCCACCCAAAAAAAAGGGGGGGGGGGGGGTCTTTAATTAAAAATTTCTCTAATTAGTTTACGATTTTCATATGGTTCTTGTAGGACTTGGTCATTGATTTGTCTGTCTCTCCATGGTATTCTTTGCATTATCCTCAGAAACAAAATTTCCACAGCCATCATATGTTTTTCAGCTTGACTGCTCAATGTCCCCGCTTCACATCCATATAAAAATAAAGGCTCTATGTAGCACCTCAACACTCTTTTTCTGGTAGCAATTGATATCTTTTCTTAGGATAGGTCAGTATGTTTTTCATCTTGCAAAATGCTACATTCGCCATGGCGATTCTTGTTCTAATCTCTTCAAGGCATCAGATGTTATGACTGTTCCGAGATAATTGTACCGATTCGCCTGTTTAAGAATATTCCCATTTATTTGTATATTACATTGTGGTATTTTGTGTTTCCTAGTGACAACCATGCCGGTCTCCCTGGTCTAGAGGTTACACGACTTTCTCCGTAATCTCGTATACTCTCGTGAGTAACGTGACATTTCGCGAGAATTGGTAGCGGTTCTCTCCGCGTCGGTAACTTACGGGGTATTGTGCCGGTCGCTCAGAAAGCAATGGCAAATTACTGAGCGTAATCTTGCCAAGACCGGTCTCCCTGGCCGAGGTGTTAGCAGCTTTCTCTATAACCCCGAATACTCTCGTGGTTGACGTGAGCGCACGAGAATTGGAAGCGGTTCGAGTTGCGCCAGTGACTTAATTTTAACAATTGTACCCTCTCTGACAGCCCAATAACCTTGAACAGATTCTCGCATTAGAGCACTAGAAACGATTGCTTGTAGGTTCTGACAAAAATCACTTAATGTTTTAATGGGACACCTATAAATTTTGTTTGCATCAGTTTATGAATACTATCCCTTCTCGGCCTTTTGGCTAAGATCAAAGTGTAGTATCTGTACTTGATCTTGCCATGGCCACCAGCAGAGGCTGTCATCCAAATGACACATTGGGACGCGGGGACCTGATTGTTCGGTTATGGTTCTTGGGGGTCAGAGAGTCCTTATGTTAAAAAAACAATTCTTGATTAAAGAAAAGTTATTTTAAACAATTACAAGAAAAAAGAGAGAACAACATGAAAAGAAACACGTGTAATCAAAATAGTGGCAAGGGACATAACAGTATTACAGTTATTATTTTATGGAGCACTACTCAAAGCAGCATACGTGTGTTATGTCATTTAAAAAGCTGTAGTATTCATAATAATTTGTATAAAACATTTATAGAAAGTATTTACAGATATTCATTTAATAAATGAAACAATAAGAAACTTAAGTCATTATTAAAGTATTTGGAAACGTAATGGCTTTATTTTACACAAATGTGAATTTAGTAATGCATTTTTAGTATTTAACCTCCATATTTCATTAAACGTGTTGCGCTCTAAGTTTGGTTATTTTTCCGCGTTTTTGAGACAAGTTTTCGTTTTGATTCCACGTTTTTGAGACAAGTTTTCGTTTCTGTCGCATTTAAGACAAGTTTCCGTTTTGATTTAACGTTTTTGAGACGGGTTTTCGTTTTTTTTCGTATTCCGCGTTTTTCGACGTGAGTGTTTTGTTGCTCCGCCACTTTGAAGGGATCAGCATACGTGAGTATAATATCTAACTAGATCATAAACCAAGAAACTAGATTAATAAACAAATAAGGTAAAACAAGCAAATTAGCCGGCTCCATGGCCGAGGGGTTAGCAGCTTTCTCCGCTAACGCCGAATACTCTCGTCACGTGATGCGACGAGAATTAGCAGTGGTTCGAATTGCAAAAGTGACTTATGAGAGTATGGAGCCGGTCGCTCAGAAAGTCGTGGCGTGCTGATGAGCGTAATCTAGCCTAGGAATCAACACACAGCTGAAAGATGCTGGTGTTGACCGCAATATCCTGAAACAGGATGGAAACGCGGGGGGGGGGGGGGGGGGAGGGGAAAGCAAATTAAACAGAATATTCAATCTAGAGAAGTAAATAAAATAAATTAATATAATTAATAAATACATAACTAACGGAGACACTGTAAAGGTAAAACCAAACAAACACAATGATACAAACCCGAGCCAGATCTGCAGAGGCAGAAAAAAATAAAGGAAAACAAACTGCAAATAATAAAGGAAAACAAACTGCCCCGACGAACAGGATTACGGAGACTGACAAGGAAACTCAGGAAGGACAGGGAAGTCAAGCGGCGAATAAACAACCCGATCGGGAGGCCAGTGGTACAGGCTGGTATTTCAAGGTAACCCAGATTGAGGGACAGCAAGTGTAACTGACAAACCTCACCAGATACGAAGCCATCCAAATGATGGAAAATGTACTCGGCAGCAGAGCCATACATAACATAGCCAAACGATTGGACGGCACAACAAGCATCCACACATACGACACAGACAAAACGAGATAACTTGCGGAGGAAATCACAAGGGGCAAACAGCCAGCGATCAGATCACTCCCAAACGACGTCAAAGTCAGCATCGAAATTGCACAGCCGTGCACCACCATTGTAGTCAAAGGGATCAGTCCAACGATAGATATCAAAAACATGAAGGAAGACATCAACAATGAAAACAAGAATGTGGAAGCGACACACTGTGAGAGGATAACTACAAAAAGAGGCGAAGCTACATCAGTTGTAAAAATGGTGATCACTGGCACAATGATACCAGAACGAATAAAATATCTAGGGAAAGACAGATACTTTGAGAAACATATACCACCGATCAAACAATGTTCGAAGTGCCAAAGGATAGGGCATACAGCATCATTTTGCAGGGGAAAAAAGCCCAACTGCAGATTCTGCAGTAAAAATCATTGGTACAGGGAATGTCAAGACGCCAAGAGAGACAGTAACTACAAAGAAATAAACCCGGCGAGACTCTGTGTCAACTGTAAGGGAAACCACAGTGCACGATATAAGGGATGCCCAAAATTTAAAACGTCAGAAACAGCATGGAGAGAGGCTATACTTACTCAAACACCAATTAGAGTTGCCAGATGGCGTACAGAGAACGCAGACAAAGGAATTTATACAAATTCGGAAGTGAGAATACTGAGATCAGAAGTATCCAACATAAGGAATAAAATGGCCGAGAAACAAGTGGAGAAGGGCGGACCACAGGAAGACAAAGAAATGAGTGAAAACAAGGAATTAAAACAAGCAATTGAGGACATGCATAAAAGTCTGGCAACCATAAGAAAAGAACTGGAAGCGGAGAGATTACACACAAGAGGAATGGCTAAAGAACTGGAGACCACCAAAACAGAATTGAAAACACAGAAAGAAGAAAACAACACAATCAAGAACAAGTTAAAAGAACTGTCCCAGAGGATGGACACAACCAAACGAGAACTAACTAAAAACACAACAGAGATCGCATGAAAAAGCAACTAATAAACATCGATCTAGGACAAACCGAGATAATAAAAATGAAAATACCAGACATCAAAAAGTGGAAGAGAGAAACGGAAAAAGACATAGATTTAATCAGAGAATCCATAAACTTACGACCCAGCAAAGACCAGATGACTGGCATACTCCGGAATATATGCAAAAGAGCGACAGACGGCCGGATGTCAATGGAGGAACTCCCCGAAATACTGGCAGAAACGATGAACGAGACAAGCGAGGAGGACAGTGATGACGAATAACCAAGGAAAGACCCTTAGGCAACGGAGAAGAGATGCAACGGGTCATACACCAGGACGGGAATAGAAAAAGATACCAAACACTCCATATAGGAAGAACATACAAATATATTTCCTGCCAAATTAAACTCTTTAGACAAACAAACTAAACAGCTAGACACATAACCTCTACCCAAATAAAACAAAACAAATAAAATAAATAAATAAATATGCCACCTAATAGATCTGATAAATAATTACCACAAACGAGTTAAATATATAAACAAATAAATAATCAACCCAGGCAGATAAATAAAGGAATAAAGTCGCGGATAAAATAGAAAACCACAGACAATAGATGCCCATAAACAAAAACAAAAACGATGAGAATCAGGAAAGCAGCGAAAATCTAGGCAGGAAATCAGCAGACCACCATGAATGTCTGCACCCGATGAATGTCACAACTAGGCAGGAAATCAGCAGACCACCATGAATGTCTGCACCCGATGAATGTCACAACTAGGCAGGAAATCAGCAGACCACCATGAATGTCTGCACCCGATGAATGTCACAACTAGGCAGGAAATCAGCAGACCACCATGAATGTCTGCACCCGATGAATGTCACAACTAGGCAGGAAATCAGCAGACCACCATGAATGTCTGCACCCGATGAATGTCACAACTAGGCAGGAAATCAGCAGACCACCATGAATGTCTGCACCCGATGAATGTCACAACTAGGCAGGAAATCAGCAGACCACCATGAATGTCTGCACCCGATGAATGTCACAACTAGGCAGGAAATCAGCAGACCACCATGAATGTCTGCACCCGATGAATGTCACAACTAGGCAGGAAATCAGCAGACCACCATGAATGTCTGCACCCGATGAATGTCACAACTAGGCAGGAAATCAGCAGACCACCATGAATGTCTGCACCCGATGAATGTCACAACTAGGCAGGAAATCAGCAGACCACCATGAATGTCTGCACCCGATGAATGTCACAACTAGGCAGGAAATCAGCAGACCACCATGAATGTCTGCACCCGATGAATGTCACAACTAGGCAGGAAATCAGCAGACCACCATGAATGTCTGCACCCGATGAATGTCACAACTAGGCAGGAAATCAGCAGACCACCATGAATGTCTGCACCCGATGAATGTCACAACTAGGCAGGAAATCAGCAGACCACCATGAATGTCTGCACCCGATGAATGTCACAACTAGGCAGGAAATCAGCAGACCACCATGAATGTCTGCACCCGATGAATGTCACAACTAGGCAGGAAATCAGCAGACCACCATGAATGTCTGCACCCGATGAATGTCACAACTAGGCAGGAAATCAGCAGACCACCATGAATGTCTGCACCCGATGAATGTCACAACTAGGCAGGAAATCAGCAGACCACCATGAATGTCTGCACCCGATGAATGTCACAACTAGGCAGGAAATCAGCAGACCACCATGAATGTCTGCACCCGATGAATGTCACAACTAGGCAGGAAATCAGCAGACCACCATGAATGTCTGCACCCGATGAATGTCACAACTAGGCAGGAAATCAGCAGACCACCATGAATGTCTGCACCCGATGAATGTCACAACTAGGCAGGAAATCAGCAGACCACCATGAATGTCTGCACCCGATGAATGTCACAACTAGGCAGGAAATCAGCAGACCACCATGAATGTCTGCACCCGATGAATGTCACAACTAGGCAGGAAATCAGCAGACCACCATGAATGTCTGCACCCGATGAATGTCACAACTAGGCAGGAAATCAGCAGACCACCATGAATGTCTGCACCCGATGAATGTCACAACTAGGCAGGAAATCAGCAGACCACCATGAATGTCTGCACCCGATGAATGTCACAACTAGGCAGGAAATCAGCAGACCACCATGAATGTCTGCACCCGATGAATGTCACAACTAGGCAGGAAATCAGCAGACCACCATGAATGTCTGCACCCGATGAATGTCACAACTAGGCAGGAAATCAGCAGACCACCATGAATGTCTGCACCCGATGAATGTCAGTTTGTACCTTTATTGTCCATGTTTTATGTACCTAAATACCTTTTTTTTTCGGACATCCACTTTTTTCCATTGTGGTGGATGTCCGGGGTGCCCTGAAAGGGACGGTGGACTGCGGCGTGGTCTGGACGGGATGTGTGTGGTTTGGCTCCTCCATGGAGGACCCGGAAGGAGGGAGACGAGATGGCAATAGCACTATCACGGGCGGGAACGAGAGCGACTAGGATAAAGATCTAGGACAAGGACCTGTATGTTGGGTCTGCATATGAGATAATCAACAGGAATGGGTTGACAACTGCTTGGACAAACAAACCAGGGACAGGACTTGGACACCCAAAAAAAAAAGGGGGAGGGGACTTGCCGGACAACCAGACCCCCCACCCAACGTCACAGACAATGTTTGCGCACAACATAAACCAGCCTTTACTGGCACATAAAGAAAGTAATAATCCAGACACCATGAACCACCGCTATTATAACAGATGCCACACGGGCTGGTTGAAACAAGGTGGAAAGTTTTGTTTTTTTCCAAATTGGATCAAGGATAAGTGAAAGTTGTTCCCAACACTTACATTGCTATATACAAATATTTGACAGGCCTGTAAAAGGCCAATCATCCTTAAAATCGCCCCTAAGCTTAGATGGAATTGTAGAATCTGTGCTTGATGTTGGAATGGCTGCATGTAGAGGCGGTCACCAAAATGTGACATAGAAATAGAAGGGAAAATCCTTAACCAAGTTGATAATTTTAGATACCTAGGGGCATTTATAACATCAGATGGAAGATGTACAACAGAGATTTGGAGCAGAATAGGGCAGGCAAAAGCCGCAATTCAAAAAATGAAGAGTATCTTATGCAATAAGTCACTATCACTGAATGTAAGAAAGAGAGTGCTGAAATGCTATGTAGAACCAGTTTTACTGTATGGCAGTGAATCTTGGAATGTAAATGAACAGATTAAGAAGAAATTAGAAGCAACAGAGATGTGGTTCCTGAGACGAATGTTGCGAATTCCTTGGACTGCCAGAGTAACTAACGACGACTGCCTGAAACAGGCTAATGAAACTAGAACATTATATACAACAATAAGACAGAGACAAACAGCTTTCTTCGGTCATGTGATGAGAAGAGAGGCATTGGAGAACATCGTAACAACTGGAAAGATCGAGGGGAAGAGAGGCAGAGGTAGACCAAGAGAAGTGATGCTGGATGGATTGAGACGGTGGCATGGGGGAATATCAGCAGCAGAGTTGATCCAGAAAACCAAAGACAGAGATCTGTGGAGAGCCATGAACGCCTACGCCAGCCGGCATGGCACTTGATGATGATGATGACTGTTTTCTTGATATTCAAGGAGAGTCCTTTCCTTGCACTCTCTGTTACTACAACGTCTAATAATTGTTGTAGGTCTGTTGAATTATCCGCCACCAATACCGTGTCATCTGCATAGCGTATATTATTTATATTATAACCTCCAACTAGTATTCCTGGCATCTCTTTGATCTCTCTCATTATTACTTCGCTAATGGCTTGAGAATTAAAGGCGGCAGGTGGGATATTGACCACATCACCCAAAGAGCGCCGATTGGTCGATTCAAAATATGGGTCTGGCGCCATACGCCCATTGTGTCTCAAGGCGTGCAAAACTGTCATTCTATTATTATTATTATTATTATTATTAGTTTTATTTTGGCAGGTACACCTGGCCAAGGCGTTAACGACGTTGTTCGTAATCCCGTATATTCACGTAAAGAAAACAGCTGCGCGAGATTCGGCAGCCGATGGCGCCACACTGGTAACTTATGAAGGTGTGTGAGTCCGTCGTTCAGAAAGCAATGGCAAACTACTGAGCGTAAATACTTACCTAGTACATCAACAGCATCTGAAAATGCAGGTGTTGACTGCAACATCCTATAAGGAATATGCAACATTTAAAAAAAATAGTTTTATTATACTGTAATGTTATTTCCGCGAGCAATATTGGCATGATTAGGAACTTGCTCAATCAATCAATCATGTGCCATGCCGGAAAGCGTGGGCGGTCATGACTCGCCATTTCACTCGATCACCAGTGTCGTGGATCAGCTCAGCGTTCCTGTCTCGTCCATGCCATGTGGCCAAGCCATCCAGGTATTTTCCTCTCGGTCTTCCTCTTGGTCTGTTCCCCTCGATCTTGCCAGTTGTCACTAAGTTCTCCAATCCATTTCTTCTCATAACATGTCCAAAAAATTTTGACTGTCTACGTCTAATTTCTCTAATCAGTTTGCGATGTTCATTTGTCTCCTGTAGTACTTGGTCATTGGTTTTTCTGTCTGTCCATGGTATTCTTTGCATTTTCCTCAGAAACCACATTTCTGCAGCCATCAGATGCTTTTCAGCTTGACTGCTCATTGTCCAAGTTTCACATCCATACAAAAGAACAGGCTCTATGTATCCCCTCAACACTCTTTTTCTCGTTTTAATTGACATCTTCTTATTGGTCAGAATGTTTTTCATCTTGCTAAAGGCTACTTTCGCCATGGCGATTCTTGTTCTAATCTCTTCAAGGCATCTCCCATCAGATGTTATAACTGTTCCAAGATAATTGTACCGATTCACTTGTTGAAGAATATTTCCATTTACTTGTATATTACATTGTGGCACTTCTTCCTTCCTACTGACGACCATAACCTGAGTATTTTTACAATTTAATTCTAACCCCAGTTTCTCACTGTGTACAACAACCGCATCTGCTAATTGTTGCAGGTCCTGCTCATTGTCTGCAATTAATACCGTATCATTTGCATATCTAATGTTATTGATGTTTCGTCCTCCAATGCTGATTCCATTTATATCCTCTACATTTCTGAAAATATTTTCACTGTACAGGGAAAAAAGATCTGGAGACATCACACATCCCTGCCTAACACCTCTCTTAATTGGCTGATACTGTCCCACTTCATTATCAATCCTTATTGCAGCTTGTTGTTTCCAATATATGTTTTTTATAAGTCTAATGTCTTTCCCATCAATTTGTAGATCTGCAAGCATATCCACCATGCTGACATGTCTAACGCTATCAAAAGCCTTTGTATAGTCAATAAAGCAAAGATGTATATCCTTGTTTACTTCTATAGCACGTTCAATAACTGTTCGCAGCATATACACAGCATTTACTGTACCCTTTCCTTCTACAAACCCGCATTGTTCTTCCCCTATTTCAGGTTGTATCTTCTTCCTCATTCTTTGCATGATAATTCTTAACAAACTCTTTGTGATGTGACTCATTATACTAATTGTTCTATGTTGATCACATTCCAAGGTTCCTGATTTCTTTGGGATTGCAATAAATATAGAGTTACATAATTCAGGAGGTATATCTCCAGTATCATATAATGTGTTCAGCAGTCTGGTGACTTGCTCTAGTCCAAATTCTTCTAAAGCTTTAATCATTTATGTTGTGATGTTATCTGCACCGGGGGCCTTGCCAGCTTTCATATGCTTAAGAACATTTCGAACCTCCATCTCCAAAATTGGCGGTCCTTCATTATTAAATCTAATATCATACTGTTTGTCTCTGTTATCATCATAAAGGTGTTTCACATAATCTGTCCATACCTGTAGAATCTGGTCTTTTTCTATTATGATTTTGCCATCTTCAGTTTTTAGACACCCGGTTGATGTACTTGTTCTTTTATTAGTAAGTTCCTGAATTCTTTTGTGCACTAATTTGGTATTTTGACTGTTGTGTTGGCTTTCAATTTCTAAGCACTTTTCCTCAAGCCATGCTTCTTTTGCCTCCTTACATAATGTTCTGACTTGTCTGTGAATTTCTTTATATTTGACAGAATTATTTTTGCTGAGTCTTCTTGTTTCCATGAGGTGTAAAATTTCTTCAGTCATCCATTTCTTACGACCCACCTTCTTTAATTTTGGAATAGTTGTTTCTGCAGCCACATTGATTGAATTCTTCAACGTTTCCCATTGATCATCCACATCCTGGAATAATAGCTCTAGATCAGACACAATTTCAAATCTGTTCTGTTTGCGATGATCGGTCTTTAAGCGAATCATGATATACTAGGCACTTTTAAAGAGGTAGTTTGCCGTTGCTTTCCTCTATGGCAGTGACCTTACTGGTCGGAGACCGCAGCCATTGACTCAAGACGAGTTCCTTTGCCTGCCGTCGTGTAAATCGAGGCCATGACCCACAAATATCTGTCGGCTGCCCTCAAAATTACATCCACCCCCTGCCTTCCGTGGCTTCTTTTGAAAACTTCAAATAAAAGGAACACAATATAACATCACATAATCCACAGGGAAACACTATTCACAGGGAATCCAAAGGAAATCACACGACATCCAATGAAAAACACTAAATAGCGTCCCTCTGAAAAGTAACGCTTCATCTTGTCGCCATTGTACCGGAAACTTGCTACTCGCCATTGTACCAGGAACTTGCTACCAGATCAAATAAACAAAACCACTATTTAAAAAAAAATAATTCAGAGAACCTCTTTTTTGGGAGACAATGGCTACCGTCATTGACCATTATGGTCGCTGCTATGATGGAAAGTAATGGCAAACTACCTTCTTTACAGATGCCAAGAAAATTATGTTTTGCGATTTCATCGAAAATCAGAGAAACGGCGTAAATTGGTGCTTTGAAGAAATGTAAAAATTCAGAAATAAACATCATAATGGGTGACTGTTGAGTTGAGTTGAGTTAAGTTAAGAACCGACATCACTGCACTCAGGACATTCCCATACGTGCTCCGTCCCCGAGTTCAACAGCCAGCGAAGAGTCACACTACTAATCGTTCCAACCGCTCTCTGATTAAGAGTTCTCCTGGTCTTCCCTCTTAGTTTTGAGATTCTTCCAGAACCCCTGCCAATCCCCCGCAATCTCATTCTTTCCACATATGGGTTCTCAATCTGTTCCTCCGCCATCTCCACCTGGTCCCACAAGCGCACGACCACCTCCCTCTTGTCCATAGGGAATCTGCCACCAAGAGGTGCATTCCCTGCTAGCCTATCAGCCTGTTCATTCCCCTGCACCCTCGCATGGCCAGGACAAAATATCCATACAATTCTCACAATCTGTGACCTCTGAAGCGACAAGAGCCATTCCACACGAAACATTCCTGTCTCCACCTTACTAAGCATACTCTTGAATACGTAATGAATACAACGTGTGTTGCTGTAGTCTCCTCTAGCCAACGGAATGCCGCTGTTACTGCCTCCACCTCCATTCTTATACTGGAGGTCGTAGTCTCATATGCGAGACTCTCCTTTTTCAAGACTCGCCCATTAGCCTTTGCAATAATGCCCCAGCCACTATGTCTGTTTCTCACCACTGACCCATCGGTGTAGATGACTATGTCACCTTGATGTGTGTTACTCTGGATCAGCTGTTGCACTTCAAACTCAGTGCGGCCCGCTGCCCATTCTCTGCACTCACGACCCAGTTTTATTATTACAGTGTGCCAGTCCGTCATGTCTTCCGGAACTTCAACCCACTCTCTTCCACGATTTATGGTCTCTAGATCACACACCTGACGTATAGAAAGTTCTGCCTGTGCCATCCAGGACCTGCCTCGTCTTAGTCTATGACCCTTGACCATATCAATGGCTACATGCAGCGGGTGATCCCTATATGCAGCAACTCTCAGGTACCATTTGCCCTGAAGGACCCTATGTCTATCCGTAATTGTTGATAGCACCAGCATATGCCTCATACAGGAAGTCTCGTTTTTCAGTGATTCATTCACTCATACAGGAAGACATGTTAGTCAGTTTAAAATTACCATGGTAGATAATCGACATTACTGTGCGAATATGTGTATAGTTCAGCTTGAATGAGTTATCCAGTTATTTCACTTTATGTTGTGTGATTTCTGAGTATGTACCTGACGAGATGCAGCGAAATATGCCAGGCAAAGATCGTGCAATCTGTTTTTTGTGTCTTCGTGATTAAAAAACAACGATATTAACGACAACATCAACTGTAGCGATAACACCAATATTAGCGATAGACAACTATGGTAACTACAACAATGACTGTAGAGAAAATAACAACGATGGTAGTAACAACAACGACCGAAGCGATAATAACACCGATGGTAGCGACAACACCAAATGTAGCCATAGGAACGATGGTAGCGACAACAACGACTGTATAGATGAAAATAACAATGGTAAGAACAATAACGACTCTAGCTGTAAAACCTATGGTAGCAACAATATCCATGATAACAAAACAACGATTGTAGCGATAACAACACCATGCTGGCGACAACAACGACTGTACAGAAAATAACACCGAAAGTAACGACAACAACGACTTTAGAAATAATAACGCCGATGGTAGCGATAACAACGACTTCACAGATAATAACACCGATGGTAACAACAACAAGGACTGTAGCGATAATAACACCGATGATAGCTCAACAACGACTGTAGCGATAAGACCGATGCTAGTGACATCGATGGTAACTACAACAACGACTGTAGCGATAATAAACCGATGGTAGCGACATCAATGACTGTAGCTATAACAACACCGATGGTTTCAACAACAACGATGGTACCAACAACAGCGACTGTAGTGACAACACCGATATTAGCGACAGACATCGATGGTAACTACAACAGCGACTGTAGCGATAACACCGAGTATTAACGATAACAGCGATGGTAACGATAACAGCGATAAGAACTGCTACAGTGTAACAGCGAGTATTAATGATATCTGTTTCATGGGTCATGTGATATTCTGTGAGTGATCGGTTCACGGTGTGCTAGACATATGTAAATAAGTTAGTCAGTCATTCCTTTCCTTCTTGGCCTCGACCATACAGGTCGGGGATATAAGTATTCACCCTATAAAGAAATCCTCTGCCTAATGTAGGGAACTTGAGACCATAACCAACAACTATCTGTCGGTTGAACTCCAGCTCATTGTACCACCTATTAAGTGATTTCATGTTCATCATCATCAAATGAAATTCCCATAAGCGTGGGCGTTTCACGCTGCCCTGCTAGGTAGGCTTATGGGGTTCTCCACCTTGCTCAAAGGTGACCCATAGGCTAACGGGGGAAAGGGTGTACCTACCATCAAAATGTGCAGATATCGCAGCCCTAATTTAAACAGGTGCAACATAATTATGTCAAAACAACAACAACAACATAAACAAACCTAGAAGACGAATAAACACGAATCAGTAACAATGTTACATCTCCTGTACAGGACGTTGGCATCAACCCCTGACTGATTTTCTATAAAATTTTACGTTCAGTAGTTTGCCATTGATTTGTGAAAGAAAAGTCAACATTGAAGTCCAGCTTAATGCCAGTTTGGGAACTGAACGCCTTACATCGCCATCAGTGCAATGGAAGTTTAAGAGTGAGCGCACCGACTGCTTATGAATAAGTAGTGCATCAATGAGAAAATACAACTCTTAGAATGGCTCTATTCGTATGGTAAAACATAACAACATTGTGCAATGTCCATCAAACAACACACAATTATAAACATTGTAGCTGCATCACAACAACATTAATCTGCAAAACCTATACATCAAATGAGATGTCTTGTCTTGCGTATCCTTGTCTATATTCTTCTCTTACGCTGTCGGTTCTCTAGTCTTGTTTTCGCGAGTCTTTCTCTAGTTGTGTTTTCGATGCTTTTGTCTTGCATTGTCTTTTCTTTACTCTTGTCTTTTCTCTAGTTTACGCTAATTTTTTCTTGCATTGTCTTTTCTTTACTCTTGTCTTTTCTCTAGTTTACGCGAGTCTTGTCTTGTATTGTTTTTTCTCTATTCTTGTCTTTGATTGTCTTTTCCCTACTCTTGTCTTATATTGTTTCTTCTATAGTCTTGTCTTCCATTACCTTCTCTCTAGTCTTGTCTCTGAGCTATTGAAGATTAAATGGCAAGACAAGATCCCAGACACTGAAGTTCTAGAACAGTGGTTCTCAACCTGTTTTGGCCCGTGCCCCCCTTCACCATATTTTAGGACGTCATCCCCCCCCCCTCATCATATTTTCAGGACGTCATTCCCCCCTCACCATATGTGTAGAACGTCATCCCCCCCCCCTTTCGTATTTCTTCCCTAAAAATTTCCCCCTGCCCCTACACAGTATACGTAATAATTGAAGCTAAATTTAATAGCACATACTAAAACAAGTCTAGAGATCTACATAAAACGTGATTTGCGGATCTACTTACGTTATAAAATGAATTTCAGAAGGGTGATATGTACTAAACCGTAAAATATGAAGGAAAAAACAATATCAAGTAATCGGTTCTTGTATTAACGCAATCTAGAAATAATCTTAATTCCCCCCTCCCCCCTGGAAACCCTAAAATTCCCCCCTGGGGGGGGGGGGAATTCCCCACCGATTGAGAACCACTGTTCTAGAAAGAGAGTCCATGCCCGGTATCCACACTCTACTAATGAAGAATCAGATTCGCTGGACTGGTTACTTAACTGGCATGCCAGATCACAGGCTCCCTAAACGATTTTTTTACGACGAGCTGCGTTGTGGTAAACGTTCACAACGCGGCCAGAGGAAACGCTTTAAAGACACTCTCGCTGAAAGCTTTTTAAATTGATCTTGACACCTGGGAGACTGCTGTCAAAGACCGAAATTCGTAGCGTACATCATCACGCAAGGGTGCGAAAACTTGTGAAGCAACCAGGACTGCAAGAGCTGTGAAGAAGAGGCTGGATAGAAAAACCACTGCAGGAGATTCTCCTCTTGGAACGTCAAGTATTCTTTGGCCACATTGTCAAAGAACATTTCGAGCCAAAATAGGTCTTATCAGCCATCTTAGAACTCACGGCTCCATACTTTCAACCCCACTGGATGAAATGAATGATCATCATCATTCTTGATGGTCAAACAACACATGCCCGCGACGCATCTTTCAAATGTCTGACCTATCAGATGTCGATGGTACATGACATGCTTACCGTGTTTGTAACGGGTAACGGGGAATCAAGCTTCGATTCCGGAGAGGGAGCATGAGAAACGGCTACCATATCCAAGGAAGGCAGAAGGCGCGCAACTTACTCACTCCCGGAACGGTGACAAAAATAACTTTATCGAGATCCCGTAATTGGAATGAGTACACTTCAGACCCTTTTAACGAGAATCTATTGGACAGCAAGTCTGGTGCCTGCAGCCGCGGTAATTCCAGCTCCAATAGTGTATATTAAAATTGTTGCAATCAAAAAGCTGGTTGTTAGATCTGGAGTGTTAAAAGCAGGCTTCGGCTGTCTGAATAATGGTGCTGGAATAATGGAATAGGACATCGGTTCTATTTTGTTGGTTTTCAGAACTAGAGGTAATGATTAACAGTGACAAACGGGGGAATTCGTATTGAGGCATTAGCGGTGAAATTCTTGGATCGCCAGAAAAAGCGAAAGCATTTGTGAAAAAAAATAGTTTTCATTAAACAAGAACGAAAGTCAGAGTCGTATGGACGATCAGACACCGTCGTAGTTCGGACCATAACCGATGCCGACTAGCAACCTCAGTGGGGTTGATGCGAAACTGAAACAAAATGGAATATACCTTGTATACTAAATCCATTTGCGTATAAAGTCCGAATAATTTGCAAGGTGTCACTACATGCTTGGTCCAGACATATTTTCTACGGCTATAAGCTGAGGGATATGGCTGAACACTTCTCAGTCAATATCCCCCAGTTGTGAGGGCCTGGCCGTTACTCATCCTCTGCTGCATGGAGGTGAGATGCTGAGCCAGCAGCTTCTGCAGCCTAACTTGTGCCTTACGTCTGTGAAGACGGCAAGTGCCACTACTGTGTGTGCATTAATGATGAAAAAAGCGTCCCAGTCAGTATCTAAAGCTCACTGAGTAAGCGTTATCAAAGATGGAAAAGCGTCCCATTGGCACGAAATAGAATATTGCTTGGCTAGCAAATCCATTACGTGGGAGTCTGAAGCGAAAGCTCTATGTGTAGATGTTGTCTGCATATTGGTCCCTCCTGGTTTTCGGAGGAGCAGCCTGTGGTGAACGGAGGGCTCAATATACGGAAGTGAGGCTAAGCAACCATGTGCAGGACGTGACGATTCCTTGGGTGATCCCAGTACCAGTGCGCTATGTGTCGGCTCTGTAATTATGGAAGCATTCTTGGATGGTGGGCCCATTGTCTAGCCTTGCCTTCTCTTGAGGGTTGACCGGGATGTCTTCGGCCGTTCTAATTTGACCAGCTGGGATGTAGATGACACCACAACAGTGAGAGTTCAATCTCCGTCTCAGAGTAAGAGTGGAATGTCCCTTGAAACACCCGGGAAGGTTAATTCGTTCAACAAATGCCCACATAAGTCGGATGTGTCGGCCTAAAGGCGCAAGTAAAATAGTTCTGCTGTAAACTGACACAATGCAATATCGTCAGGGTTAAAGTGGAATGTCCTTCGAAACACCCGGGAAGGTTAACCCTGTCAACAAATGTCCGCAAAAGTCTGATGTGTCAGCCAAAAGGAGTAAGTAAAATAGTTCCGCTGTAAACAGGCACAACACAATAACGTCAGAGTGTGAGTCTTGAGGAAAAAAAACAACTACGGATGAACGCAGAAGAAGAAGAAAGTGTAGTATCTGCACTTGATCTTGCTAGGGCAACTAGTAGAGGCAGTCATCCGAATGACACATAGGGACTTGAGGACCTGATGGGGTGGTTCTGCTACTTGAAGGTGCAGCGAGCCCTTATTTTAAAGAAAAAAATTCTCGATTAAGAAAAAGTTATTAATTTTTTTAAAAAAATACCCACCTCAATAGGAACATATGTAATTACAACAGATGTAAGGGACATAACATTCTAACATTTATTTTTTACAGGGACATTACTGAAAGCATCAAAAGTATCTCATATGATCTAAATAACTTAATATTTGTAATAACGTTTTATAAAATCTTTTATACAGTTAACTAGAGATATATAAAGCATAATTAAGGAAATAGCATTTTATGTTGATTTTTCAAATTTTGTAAAAGTCATGGCTTTGTTTTATAAGTATGAGAATTTAATAATGCATTTTTTTTTAATCTATATCAATGTTACATTAAGTGGTTTGTTCTTTTAATGTCATCGTTGTCAATTAACTCTTGATTTGAAATATTTGTCAGGCCTGTAACAGGCTTAATACACTCAATATCACCTTTCGGTACCCTAGGCTAAAGTAGAAGTGTAGAATCTGCGCTTGACCTTGCCAGGGCCACATGCAGAGGCGGTCGTCGTAATGACACAATGACATGGGACCTTGATGGGTGCCTCCGACTCCTTTCAGAACCACGTCCCCTGTAACAAAAGATTCTTAATTTTCAGCACGTTTGATTGTTTTACGGCATTTTGATCTCTCTCTCTCTCTCTCTCTCTCTCTCTCTCTCTTTCGTCTCTTGCTCTCTCTATCTATCTCTCTTGCTCTCTCAGAAGACACGCCTACCTGTTTCAGTCTCATTGGTAAAATGGAACGCTTGTTGGTTGACACTGTGAATTGTTTAAACTTTAAACTGGAAGAAATTTAGTTTTAGAGACATTTTCTTTTTAAAAAATAAGGGCTCACTTTTCCCCCAAGGACCAGAGCCTCCCCTTCAGGTCCCCATGTCCCAATGTGTCATTCGGATGACTGCCTCTGCAGGTGGCTCTGGCAAGATCAAGTGCAGATACTACACATTGATATTAGCTACAAATCCGAGAAAGGATAGCATTCATAAATTGATGTATAAATAGCAATTACAGGTGTCCAATTAAAACATTAAGTGATTTTTGTCAGGACCCACAGGCAAACGTTTCTAGTGCTCTAGTGCGAGTTATTTCTCTTGTAAAATTGAGATAACACATCTGTATTCGAGTGTCTCACTTTAATAAATTACATTTCCCGCACCTCCGCATTGCTTCGTTGTATGGTGTCCTTGTGGTGATGGCTATCTTCAAGACGTCTCTGTGTCGTTGCAAGTACGGACAGCCCAAGTATCTTGCTCCATGCTTGCCCAGGCAGTTGGCGCACTTTCTTCTGTTGTTAGGAGCTCGCAAGTCCGTGTCCAGCTTGGCCAGCGGACACTCCTTGAAGGCGTGGTGATCGGCGCAGTATCGACAGATTTCCGTCTTACTGCGACATGCTGCTCTGCTGTGTCCTGCCCTCTGGCATCTTGAACATTGGGTGATTCTTGGGATGAATCTCTCTGGCTGCTGCATACTCTAGTTGATTGATACTGTGGTCGGTGTGAGGTTTTGTATTTGGGTTTTAGATAATTACAGAAGCACCAACAAGTGACTTTCCATAAAGTATAGATCTTTATAAAAGATACAGGTTTGTAACAGCAAGTCTTGTCTAGAGGTATTGATATGTAGTCTCGCAGAACCTTTGTAGAGAAACCATACAGAATTTGGCTCATCGAATACCCCCACTGTGAGAAATTAGACCTAAGTTTAAGATCAACACAGAATTATTATTAGATGATTCCTCCTACAGGTTATATAGAGATCTTGGCAGTTAGCCACAGCAACAAATGAAAGCAGTTCTTTCACTTATCCTGTTTACTGTGCTCTGGTCGCCCACCTCATGATTGATCTCTTTAATTAATTCAAGTGACACAAGACACTTGGACAAATGACCACATTGACAACTGGACCACTGTAATGAACATAAATAACACCAACTGCACTTTACACCAGTTGAACAAGTCAACCTGAGAAGATCTTGACAACAGTTGGACACACATTCACAAAGGAATGATCACACCAACAGATTAGACAAGTCATACATCATGGAAGATACTTGACAACATATACACAGGACTTCCACAATCTCTGAACTAACAACCACAGTAGAGGTAACAGTCACCATGAAGATGCTTGACAACAGTTGGACAATTCATCACAAAGTAATATATTTCACAACAGTGCACAAGACAATCACAGAAACATGTTATCTCAAAACTGAGTTCTTCCTACTATCTTTATTGATGTTTTATGAGGTCAAGTGAAGACCCAGGCTTCATTCACAATCGGCCAAAAATCACATTTCAAACATTTTAGCAATATGCAATAAAATTGACATTGATTATGAAAAAACCCAAATACCTCACCCAATTCCCCAAAGAAAACATCAACTTAAAACAAACCCTCCTCCTTCATCTCACTACTTCAGAAAATCATCCTACACCACAGACCATTTTATGCTTAAGTCCTTCCCTAAACTGTCACTGAGGAAAACATGATAACTTATAGCCATAGTCATGGGGCAAGTATAAGGAGACACTGCCATACTGATCCTTGAACCTCTTTTAGCACCTATGAAGGTGTTGGGAATGTTTCAGGTGGCCATTCTCCCTACAATGTTTTTCCAGTTCATGCTAATTCCTGCTGTAACAAGTCTATGAAAATGGACAGCATTTACTTCCTAAGGGCGAGTAGACTGTTCATGAAGTTGACACCTAGGACTTTGTTCTACTCCTCCTGTAGAGGAAGAGCTAAGAAACAAATATGTCCCAGCCTTCTTCCTTCTGCCAGTCTCTCCCACAGGTTTCTGATGGTACTGATCTACACCACAGTTAATGCACAATCCAGATTGTGAATTTGCTCTAATTTTTATTCTTCTGTTAAGCTTTCCAGCCAGTATTAAGTTGGAATACTCCTCAAGATATGGTTTTGAGAGGAATGATGGTAAACTCCAAGTTCACAATTGATGTTCACCCTTGGCCAATAGATGCATGCTGAAATTCAGGTGATCTCTCACTCCTAAGATTTCTTCCAGAATGTTTCTTGAAGATAGAGCTTGGAACATTGATAAATGGAGAGTATCCCTGTTATAGTTTTTTTTTTATAAAAACTTTTCTTCCAGGCCATCTGTATCTGCCAGGTTATGTGAATGCAGGCTGAGTGTGTGCAACCTGGGTTTATGGGTTATTTTTTTCTTGGAGAGTCCATCTTATAAGTATAAGCTATATTGAAGGTTAGAGCTCAGGACTTCCCTGGAGTTGTCCTGTTAATTGAAAGGGCCTCCTCCATCTTCCTCATTCTCTGTTAATAAACAAAGGTACAACATGTGTTTTACATCTGTTTAAACATGATCATGGTGATGTAATACCATTTCAAATTCAGAGAGGAATGGGAAGGGGGGAGAGAAGTGATATTCGAACACCCGCCTTTCACTGGTGATGATGTGCAATTTATTTGGTGGTCCGGGGTGATATCTCCCTCACAAGGCCATCCCCAAAACTGTGAGATCATAGGCACACATGCTAAATCCGGGGCAGCTTCACACCATTATAAATCATCATCATGTGCTCTTGTCCCACTGAGTAATGGTAATATTTACTACAATGAGTACCAAGCAGTATTGCATAAGCAATGCTTTCAAATGTGGAATACACATATGAAAGAAGACATGAATTTTCCTTGACAATTATCCTGACCCGTCATTTATATTCAGCAGACCAGACACTCTTGCTCCTTGTCGGAATGTAATTCATATGAACCCAAACCATTTTGTTGCAAAGGACCCAGTACATAACGTTGAAGAGAAATTGCATCCTAGGCAAATCTATATGAATGCTTTGGCAATCTTCTTGAGCGTAACATAGCCCTCAGATATTACATGAACTTTGTAATTTCTAAAGCGCAATGCAGTCCCGCAAACATGGATATAATAAGCATCGTTACTTTTACAAATATGAGAGGTTAATTATATAATTACCGTCTCATTCACTCAAACATTCTCAGCCATTATAAAGGAAATATTACATGCAGCATCACACATTCCAATCCAGACTGCCAAATGTAACTAGCAAGAGCAGTGTACAGTTTGGTTAGAATGAGTCATGATAGGCACTCACGAATATTCAGAGCGCGCAGAAGTTTTGCAATATGCATTGAGCGTAGTTTACAGACACAAGCACATGCAAATCATCAATCAGATAGCTAATAGACATGGTAAGAATATTTCACTGTGGCAGACATGACATGTTAGAGCGGCAGCTTTAGTTTCACTGTAGAACGAATGTCGGTCTTCATTCTCACATTTTCTCAAGAAAAATACCATGCCATTCGTTTCACTCTCTTATCATCAGGCTTACACATACCATATAAATGATTTGTGGTACCTGAGATGCAGAAACCACATCTTAAAGATGGATTTTGGGCACGTTATGATCACTGCATCGTTGACACATCCTATCGAGATGGAATCAAAGCTTCGACTGGCGGGCTAATTAATTATGCCTAGATAATAGCGTTACTCGCCCAAGGATCAACCAATCACTATGGGTCATCACCGTTCATCCCCTTTCTCCCAATCTCGAAGTTTCTAAGTTATTCTTAGACCAAGTTATCAAGACGGCTTACGTTATTTAATTGTTTTAATATTGAGAAATGTAAATGGACTGGGGATGCGAACGTCTGGAGCCATTATGTTACATAGCCTCCCCATAAGTCTGTCATTGATAAGTGACTGATAGGTCAGGCGTTCACAGTTCCCAGATCCTTTAAGTGATGTCATCATTTACTCCTTATCTCCATTCACTCCCACAAGAGCTGTACATATGGAATCAAATAATTTTTTTCTTGAAAAATCTGCCACACTATTCATCCATCAGTCATGAATTTGGTGACATTTGCAAAGACCATGAAGTTAGTCTTGCATGAAGTTCCATTTAGTCACTGGAAGTATGAAGAGTTATGACTACACTTATCAGTGAACTGCTCTCCAATTTATCTCTGACAATGCTTCACAGTTAATCTCCATGCTATTTTTCCTATCCATGATGAATGATCTCTCAGAGTCACACACTTCCAAAGTATGAGTCGACCATTGAGATTCATTTCGAGAAGTAATGGCTTTGCAATTAACCAACTTCTATCAGAACTTCATTCTTCCCTTCGCCTCTGGAAAATGATAATCCTGTGAGAGTGTATTTAACTGAACACTTTCTCCAACAGCAATCTTGGCATTTGGAACTGGGTTAAAATTTTTGATCATCACCGGAGCAAAAACAATCACTTCCGGGTGAACTGTATAGCAGCCGCTGCAGAACTTAAGACTAAAATCCACTAAGCGCAGATTTGGTTAGCGTTGGACACAGGGTCTACCTTTCCAATAAGCCTCTTGTGTTTGCAGATGGTAGCAATTTCCCATTATATTTCCTTGACTTATTTCTGTAGTCTTACCATAGATTTAGAGGTGCAATTATTGGTTGAGATTTCCTCATTCCGTTAGGCCTCTATTTTGTTGTGTTGTGAGAAGTGACAGCATTTTCTCTCCTTAGTTGCTCTATTTTCTAACGTAGCAACCGAATTTTGTAGAAGCTGTTATACTAACATCCACTAAGCTAGAATCCCAGGTGGAATTTCCAACTTGTTTTCAGCAACTCTCTAGCTAAGTGCTTTTGAGTGGCTGTAGTATCCGTTCTTTCTCTCCCACATGAGCAAAACGTTTACTTTTTGGCGAATAAGGCGTTTCTTCTCAGCCATAGAGAAGTCCGTCATTATCACAGCTACCTTTGAAGGAGTGTGATTATGTGGGTATAGCTTCATAGATCCCTATATTGACTGGAATTATTTTTGAAGCAATTTTACTGACTTTGAGGATAGGACTGGCCAGGTCTTTTGAATATACCTCGCATCTCAGTAATAATATAAGATTCCACTGCGGAATGCATGGTTCTTACTTTGTATAAAGAGTCGACTGCAGGAGTTGCAGGGATCTTTACCTTCGAAAGAGTCGACTGCTGGATAACAGTGATCTTTCGTTAGTCCACTGAATCGCAGACATTGTGTATAGAGTGTCAACTGTTGGAGTTGCAGTGATCTCTACCATATAAGTTAACTGTTTAAGAACAGCAATTCTTATTTACATTCCCACCTTCTTCCGGCAGAAAAGTCTTCCCATTGAGAATGAAAAAGGGGAATGACATCAGTTGTACTCAACTTTGTCCGTCCTTTAATCTCCACCATTTTAAAGGCAGAAACGCTTTCTCAACTGAGGATGAATTGACGGCCGACATCGGAGACGGATCCTGTTTTATCTCTTCATGAAATTTTTCAGGTTGTCCACGTTATGCTCCTAGTCGTATGATACGCCAATGACATCAGGTTGGTTATCCATCGTTTCCTGGACACATAACTTTGCGTACGCTTTCCACTTCCATATGAATGGCTAGGGGTCCAGTTATTTTGATGGCCTTCCTGGAGATTCAATGAGTTCACTCCTAGTGACGTGGATCCCAGTACACCAGAGATCACACCATTGAACAATAGACTAATGTCTTATAGACACCAGACTGTGGTCGGGTCATGAGTGACTGACCATGACATCAGGTAGAATCTTCCCTTCATCTCGTCCATCACGTATCAAGTACGCTTAAGAATACCACTAAATCAGGAATGGCAAGAGACTGAGTTGATAAGGATGTTTCTCCTGGAGATTCAATCGTGCTTACTTTCTCAGCAGCTTGATCAGGGCTACCGACAAGATTACACAACTGAAGAATAAACCCAACGTCGAATCGACACTGGACATTAGCCGGTACGAATACTGACTATTACTGAGAGAGATGGTTAGTGAGGTGTCCTAATGGTTGCCCAAAGTTTCCATCAGGGTTCACACTCTCTGCTCTCAGTGTTGCTAACATGTTATGGGGACTGAGGAATTAAGTACCCACTATATGATGTTGTGATGCAGTGATACTGAAATGTTTTAATTACATTATTTCCCTCTTCTCCCATGCCAGCCAATGAGATTTGGAGGTGGAATAGGCCCTCTATTATTCACTGGATCAGGTGTTTTAATTTATCTCAAGAAAAATCAAGTTTATCCTGAAATTAGCTGTCTAAGTTATTTAAAAATAATTTGTGTCTTCTGGGTTCTCAGGTACCTTTATCTGATACTCATAGTGAACAACAGCATGCACAAAGTTACATAACAATATTGACAGTCCATTACATCAGCCCATTTTGAAACACAACATTATCATGGGTATATCAATCATGTTGACCCATAAGATAATTAACATCTTCGTTCATTACATTGTACAATGTGACATTTATGAACAGTGATACATGCAATATTACCACCATTGATGAAACAACCTATACAAGAGATTTACTTGTGGGCCAAACATCTGGACCTTATGTCTACATTTATGTGACGGGATCCGTTAACCACACTATAAAACTCTAAGCAATAGGCTTAATTTTGCGAGAGGTTACTCCCTGATTCTAATACCAGCCTAGATTTCCCCCACCGGAGTTCCAGACAAGGTATGCCCACAGTTTATATCCTGAGTTGTCAGATCCCACTATGTGAATCCCATGAAAGGTATTCCCAGGGTTCATTTCCCATACTCGAGGTCCCAATAGGTGAGTACCCCAAGGGGTTTTCCCAGAGTTCAAACAGTGGCATCAAGCACTCATTATGTGATTACCTTGAGGGGTATTTCCCAGGGTTCAATTGCAGACAGGAGCCCACAATATGTGAATACCCTGAGGGGTTTTTCCCGGGGTTCAATCGCGGACAGGCACCCACATGTGAGGTTTTGTATTTGGGTTTTAGATAATTACAGAAGCACCAACAAGTGACTTTCCATAAAGTATAGATCTTTATAAAAGATACAGGTTTGTAACAGCAAGTCTTGTCTAGAGGTATTGATATGTAGTCTCGCAGAACCTTTGTAGAGAAACCATACAGAATTTGGCTCATCGAATACCCCCACTGTGAGAAATTAGACCTAAGTTTAAGATCAACACAGAATTATTATTAGATGATTCTTCCTACAGGTTATATAGAGATCTTGGCAGTTAGCCACAGCAACAAATGAAAGCAGTTCTTTCACTTATCCTGTTTACTGTGCTCTGGTCGCCCACCTCATGATTGATCTCTTTAATTAATTCAAGTGACACAAGACACTTGGACAAATGACCACATTGACAATTGGACCACTGTAATGAACATAAATAACACCAACTGCACTTTACACCAGTTGAACAAGTCAACCTGAGAAGATCTTGACAACAGTTGGACACACATTCACAAAGGAATGATCACACCAACAGATTAGACAAGTCATACATCATGGAAGATACTTGACAACATATACACAGGACTTCCACAATCTCTGAACTAACAACCACAGTAGAGGTAACAGTCACCATGAAGATGCTTGACAACAGTTGGACAATTCATCACAAAGTAATATATTTCACAACAGTGCACAAGACAATCACAGAAACATGTTATCTCAAAACTGAGTTCTTCCTACTATCTTTATTGATGTTTTATGAGGTCAAGTGAAGACCCAGGCTTCATTCACAATCGGCCAAAAATCACATTTCAAACATTTTAGTAATATGCAATAAAATTGACATTGATTATGAAAAAACCCAAATACCTCACCCAATTCCCCAAAGAAAACATCAACTTAAAACAAACCCTCCTCCTTCATCTCACTACTTCAGAAAATCATCCTACACCACAGACCATTTTATGCTTAAGTCCTTCCCTAAACTGTCACTGAGGAAAACATGATAACTTATAGCCATAGTCATGGGGCAAGTATAAGGAGACACTGCCATACTGATCCTTGAACCTCTTTTAGCACCTATGAAGGTGTTGGGAATGTTTCAGGTGGCCATTCTCCCTACAATGTTTTTCCAGTTCATGCTAATTCCTGCTGTAACAAGTCTATGAAAATGGACAGCATTTACTTCCTAAGGGCGAGTAGACTGTTCATGAAGTTGACACCTAGGACTTTGTTCTACTCCTCCTGTAGAGGAAGAGCTAAGAAACAAATATGTCCCAGCCTTCTTCCTTCTGCCAGTCTCTCCCACAGGTTTCTGATGGTACTGATCTACACCACAGTTAATGCACAATCCAGATTGTGAATTTGCTCTAATTTTTATTCTTCTGTTAAGCTTTCCAGCCAGTATTAAGTTGGAATACTCCTCAAGATATGGTTTTGAGAGGAATGATGGTAAACTCCAAGTTCACAATTGATGTTCACCCTTGGCCAATAGATGCATTCTGAAATTCAGGTGATCTCTCACTCCTAAGATTTCTTCCAGAATGTTTCTTGAAGATAGAGCTTGGAACATTGATAAATGGAGAGTATCCCTGTTATAGTTTTTTTTTTATAAAAACTTTTCTTCCAGGCCATCTGTATCTGTCAGGTTATGTGAATGCAGGCTGAGTGTGTGCAACCTGGGTTTATGGGTTATTTTTTTCTTGGAGAGTCCATCTTATAAGTATAAGCTATATTGAAGGTTAGAGCTCAGGACTTCCCTGGAGTTGTCCTGTTAATTGAAAGGGCCTCCTCCATCTTCCTCATTCTCTGTTAATAAACAAAGGTACAACATGTGTTTTACATCTGTTTAAACATGATCATGGTGATGTAATACCATTTCAAATTCAGAGAGGAATGGGAAGGGGGGAGAGAAGTGATATTCGAACACCCGCCTTTCACTGGTGATGATGTGCAATTTATTTGGTGGTCCGGGGTGATATCTCCCTCACAAGGCCATCCCCAAAACTGTGAGATCATAGGCACACATGCTAAATCCGGGGCAGCTTCACACCATTATAAATCATCATCATGTGCTCTTGTCCCACTGAGTAATGGTAATATTTACTACAATGAGTACCAAGCAGTATTGCATAAGCAATGCTTTCAAATGTGGAATACACATATGAAAGAAGACATGAATTTTCCTTGACAATTATCCTGAGCCGTCATTTATATTCAGCAGACCAGACACTCTTGCTCCTTGTCGGAATGTAATTCATATGAACCCAAACCATTTTGTTGCAAAGGACCCAGTACATAACTTTGAAGAGAAATTGCATCCTAGGCAAATCTATATGAATGCTTTGGCAATCTTCTTGAGCGTAACATAGCCCTCAGATATTACATGAACTTTGTAATTTCTAAAGCGCAATGCAGTCCCGCAAACATGGATATAATAAGCATCGTTACTTTTACAAATATGAGAGGTTAATTATATAATTACCGTCTCATTCACTCAAACATTCTCAGCCATTATAAAGGAAATATTACATGCAGCATCACACATTCCAATCCAGACTGCCAAATGTAACTAGCAAGAGCAGTGTACAGTTTGGTTAGAATGAGTCATGATAGGCACTCACGAATATTCAGAGCGCGCAGAAGTTTTGCAATATGCATTGAGCGTAGTTTACAGACACAAGCACATGCAAATCATCAATCAGATAGCTAATAGACATGGTAAGAATATTTCACTGTGGCAGACATGACATGTTAGAGCGGCAGCTTTAGTTTCACTGTAGAACGAATGTCGGTCTTCATTCTCACATTTTCTCAAGAAAAATACCATGCCATTCGTTTCACTCTCTTATCATCAGGCTTACACATAACATATAAATGATTTGTGGTACCTGAGATGCAGAAACCACATCTTAAAGATGGATTTTGGGCACGTTATGATCACTGCATCGTTGACACATCCTATCGAGATGGAATCAAAGCTTCGACTGGCGGGCTAATTAATTATGCCTAGATAATAGCGTTACTCGCCCAAGGATCAACCAATCACTATGGGTCATCACCGTTCATCCCCTTTCTCCCAATCTCGAAGTTTCTAAGTTATTCTTAGACCAAGTTATCAAGACGGCTTACGTTATTTAATTGTTTTAATATTGAGAAATGTAAATGGACTGGGGATGCGAACGTCTGGAGCCATTATGTTACAGTCGGCCACCCTCCGACGTCACTACTGCCAAGGTTGTAGGTATCTTGGAGTAGGTGAGGAGCCACTCCGTCTTCAAGAATCGGATGTGAAGATTCTCTTCACGTAGCTGCTTCAGGATTTCTTCATCTGTCAGCTCCACTTGAATCCGCTTGACAACCCATCGGACTGTTTTTGAGTCGGCGTTCCCGGCTCTGGTGTCTTTCTCCTCCTTCTTCTCTGTTGTCTTGATTCTTGTCTGAGTTGGGCTGTCGATCTTCTCTCTCGTGGTAGCTTCAGTAATAGCTGTAGTATCAGGCTCTTTGATGCAGCTAGCAGGTAGGCTCTCCACGTTGTTCTTCTTGTTTTCGGCTCCCACGCTGCCCATCTTGGTAACCGCGTGTTTCTTGTTGTTGGACTTTCAACGTGGCATTTTCCCGCGTATCAGGCTTCTTGACAGAAAAAGGCGACTTGACTTCTTAGCGCTCGCAGTGCGAATGAGAGAGGAATTGGGCCCATCTATCTATAAATACTAGAATAGGTTAATGCACAACGTAATCCTAATTTCAATCACAACTCCATATCAACATATGACAGATAGATAGCAACGCAGCTTCAGAGAAAGTTGGTGGAAAGGCAATGAGGTCTTTAGGTTCGTCAGCTCTTTGTGGAAAGTAAGACATCAGAAATCTTGGACTTTACTGGAAGGTCATTAGCGTTTAAAGCTATAGGTTTGATGGTAATTTATTTGTTGTTATTTTTTCTTCTTTTCTTTTGAGTTTTTCCTTTTGTCCTTGGTGTTTAGATTTCAAAATGTTTAGTTTGCTGTTTCACTCAAGACCTCTACTTATGTAATAGGAAACCAACGCGTTATTTAGATAAGAGAATCCTCTGTACTTAAATTGATTGGCTTGGGGATTTATGCAAGATTGTAAATAAATGTGTATTCTGAAAATGTGTTCTAACGCATGGAAAATACTGATGTAGCATGAAATAGACACTGTTGTGTACACACACAAAATTTGATATCGCCTCTCGGCCCCTTAGCTGAAATTGAGGTTTAGAATCTGCGCTTGACTTTGCTATGACCACATGCAGAAACCGTCATCCGAATTACACGGCGTGGGACTTTCATGAGCGGTTCTGACTGCGCTGGGAACCGCGAGCCTTTTAAAAACACATAACGATCCTTAATATGAGTATTCAACACTTGTGATTGCTTCACGGCAGTTTGATCTCTCTGTCTCTCTCTCTCTCTCCTCTCCCGCTCTTTACCTCTCTCTCACTCTCTCTCCCTCTCTATCCTCTCACTTCTCTCTCTATCCCTCTCTCTCACTTTTTTTCTCTCCCTCTGTCTCTCTCTTTCTCTCCCTCTCTCCCCCCTCTCTCTCTCTCTCTCCCCCCTCTCTCTCTCTCTCTCCCCCTCTCTCTCTCGCTCTCTCTCTCTCTCCCTCTCTCTCTCTCTCCCTCCCTCTCTCTCTCCTCTCTCTCTCTCCTCACTCTCTCACTCTCTCTCTCTCTCCTCTCTCTCTCTCCCTCTCTCTCTCTCTTTCTCTCCACCCCCCCCCCCTTTCTCTCTCCCTCCCTCTCTCTCTCCCTCTCTCTCCTCTCTCTCTCCCTCTCTCTCTCCCCCCCCTCTCTCTCTCTCTCTCCCTCTCTCTCTCCTCTCTCTCCCTCTCTCCCTCCTCTCTCTCTTTCTCTTTCTCTCTCTCTCTCTCCTCTCTCCATCTCTCTCTCTCTCTCTCTCTCTCTCTCTCTCTCTCTCTCTCTCTCTCTCAGAAGACAACCTTCCAATCTGCCCCGGGGTGGATGTTTAAACTGGTCTGTACTGCCTGATCTTCCATGCCTGGTCAGGTTGATTTTGTTTTTCTGCAGGTCAAGGAAACATTGTTTCTAACGTTCTAAGTCTTGGAGTCAACCTGAATGCATCCTTTAAGATACTTCTCAAAGTTGCCATTCTTGTCGTCAACCTTAATGCGTCCTTTCGGATACTTCTCAAAGTAGCCACTCTAGCCGTCAACCTTAATGCGATCTTTCAGATTCTACTCAAAGTTGCCAGCATCCATGATCCCATCCTCCACCGGATTGGGTGTAGTGCATGGTTTACTTCAAGGTAGTTTCTTCATCTTTGCCACCCTTCCCTTGCTGGAGGTTTCCGGCTAGAGGTGGCGAAGGGTAGACGGGAGAATCCTTCGTGTAAAATTGAAACTAGAAAGCCCGCCCACAACAGCCTTTGCCCATTTTCATTCATGCGACCGATGTTGTATTTTCCAAGGCACACTGGCCTCGAGTCCTTGCCCACACGAGCATTGAAGTTACCGAGCATATAAATGTAGTCAGATTTTGGAACTGTCTTGATCACGGAGTCTAACTCCTCATAGAACGAATCCTTCACATCATCAGAGGAATCGAGTGTCGGTGCATATGCAGTAATAATTGTGGCAAAACCACAAGAGGATGCGAAGCGCAGAGATAATAGTCTTTCATTTCCTCCTGCTGGAATTTCAATCATTCCCAGTAGCGAATTCTTCACTGCAAAGCCCACACCCTGTTGCCTTTTTTCTGTCTGCCCTCTACCCTTCCCAAAAAAAAGGTGTAATTGTTTTCCCTGAGTGACCCTTCCTCAGCGAGGCGAGTCGCCTGCAGGCCAACAATATCAATGTTAAGACGATTGAGTTCGGCATCAATCACAGCCGTTTTTCTCACATCGTTAATATTGATCAAGTCAGTGGAAAATCCTGGACACATGGTTCTCACGTTCCAGGTTGCAAGCCGTAGCTTGAGGTTTCTATTTTTCTTTTTATTAGTACCTTGTGCATTGGTTTTACAGCCTGCGATTCAGATTTTGTCCTAGCCCCAAGCACCCATTGAAGCAGGCAGTCTGTGGCGTATCAGCACCCAATTGGCCGGGGGCTGTCTATCTTGAGGCGGGCGGTAGCTGATCAGTGACACCTGTAGGTGTCTCCCACCGTCAGAGGCAACGCGTGGCACCCCATGTCTACGCCAACTGACAGGGTTATAACCCGTAACAGTTGCCTCTCGTTTTGATTCCGAGACCGGTTAAGACCAGGGATGGAGTTATTGCCTCTCCATAGCACAAAGCCTGGGCTAAAATACAGAGATCATGTGTTGCCCATGCAGCATGATCCCTCTCTCGGCCTGCCTAGTTCACTCCAGAGGAAAGGTAACACCTACATCTGGAACAAGACAAGCTGCAGAAGCTGCCGGATCAGCAAAGCAATGCTCTAACTGTCCGCCTGTCGGAACTTCGATCCTAGACTAGCCGCCAACCAAGGCAATCAAGTCTTCCCTGCCATGACATTTTCTCTTTAGGTTGCATTTCCTCGCACCAGAGTAAGGCGTGTACCTTCCCAATTGCGCTCTTCCGCCCGAAACCGTTTTCACAATGTGGGTTGTCGGGTTTGGTAAGCGCCACCCAATGTTCGGCGCTAACAGAAAGGTAGTACCGTCTACTGTTGTACGGTAGCTCAGTCATATCTGACTAAGACTTGACAGCAAATAGTAAGTATAGTAAGTAGTCACCTATCACCGATAGTAAGTATTCACCTATCACCGATAGTAAGTATTCACCCTATAAAGAAATTCTCTGCCTACTGTTACGATCTTGAGACTATAACCAACAACTACCTGTCGGTTGTACTCCAGCGCAGTGCACCACCTATTAAGTGGTTTCAGGTTAATAATCATCACAGGAATTGCCTATAAACGTGGACTTTTTATGTTATCCTGCAAGGTAGGCTCATCGGGTACTCCACCTTTACCAAAGGTGACTCATGAGCTAGCGGGTGAAAGCAGATACCTAACTTTAAAATGTGCAGATATCGCAGCTCGGGATTAAACAGGTGCAGCGAAATTATGCCAACAGGAACAACAACAACGACGACGACGACGCCCACGCGTCGACAACAACAACAACAACATAGGCGAACAAAGAAGAAGACCTAAACACGAATCAGTAACAATGTTACATTTCCTTTACAGGACATAGCCATCAACCCCCGGTTGATTGTCTCTATAATTTAACGATCAGTAGTTTGCCATTGCTTTGTGAAAGAGAAGTCATTGCACGTAATGCCAGGTTAGAGATTGAACACCTTACCTCGTTATCAGTGCATCGGAAGTTTAAGAGGGAGCGCTCTTAACTTTTCAGCCACGCCGACACCTTATGAATAAGTAGTGCATTAATTAGAAAATACAACTCTTAGAATTGCTTTAGCACGAAATGGAATACTGCTTGGATAGCAAATCTATTACGTGGAAAGTCCGAATCGAAAGCACATTGTGTGGGCGTCATCAAAGGTGGAAAAAGTGTCCTAGTTGCACGAAATGGAATAATGCTTGGATAGCAAATCCATTAGGCGGAAAGTCCGAATCGAAAGCTCACTGTGTGGATGTCATCTGCAGACTGCAATCTTCTGGTTTCCCGAGGAACAGCATGTGGTGAACGGAAGGCCCAATATACGCAAGTGAGGTTAAGCAGCCATGTGCAGGACGTGACGATTCCTTGGGTGAGCCTAGTACCAGAGCGTTATGTGTCGGCTCTGCAATTATGGAAGCCCCTTGGATGGCGGGGAATGCCCATGGACTGCCCCTGCCTTCCCTTGACGGCTGAAAGGGATGTCTTAGGCTGTTCTAAATGGGCCAGCTGGGATGGGGGATAACACCACACCAGCGAGAGTCAAACGTCTTAGGAAGCCTAAAGTCCTAACGAAGGTTAACCTGGACAACAAATGCCCGCAGAAGTCGGATGTGTCGGCCTAACGGCGCAAGAACGCAGCTCTGCTGTAAACAGGCAGGACACAATAACGTCCGGAAAAAAAACTATCAGGATAAACGCAGAAGAAGACGAAGAAGCTTTATTCATATGGTAAAACATAACAACATTATGAAATGACCAACAAACATCACACAAGTATAAAACATTGTAGCTAAATGAAAAGAAAACTAATCTGCAAAACATACACATTAAACGAGATGTCTTGTCTTGCACATCCTTGTCTATTTTCGCTTCCGGGAAGGAAATTATACTACTCGGAGACTTTAACATTGACACTAAAAAATCCAACATAATATGGGGAAATATAATTGCATCATACAATGTCCAACAAATAGTACAACAGGCTACTAAAGTAACAAAGTCATCTTCAACAGTCATAGATCACATTTATGTAACTTCCTCAGACAACATCATAGAATGCGCTGTACCCAATTGTGCAATGAGCGATCACTACCCAATATGCTGCACGTGGTCTAAACAAGGAATTAAAACTCCTAAACATAAACACATAAGTGTAAAATATAGAAGTTACAAACATTTCAATCAAAACGCATTTTTACAGGACTTGCTCAGTTCACCTCTAGACAATGTTTATCAGCTTCCTGACCCGGATGATGCTCTGGAATTCTGGATGAAAACATTTATTGATGTTTTTGATAGACATGTGCCAATCAAGGAAGTTCGAGTAAAACACCACGTCAAGTCACCTTGGATCACCCAGGAAATACTTGAAATTATGAGAGACAGAGATAAAGCACATAAAAAGCGGGATCTCAGCGCATACCGTACTCTTAGAAACAAAGTTCAATATACCATACGATGAGAAAAGAAAAATTACTTTAAGAACTTAGTAATGGATAAAACAAATAGTAAGGATATATGGAAGGCAATTAACACCTTGACAAACAAGTATAACTTCCGAAATTCTTTACCATCAAATCATATTACATGCGACCAATTCAGTAATTTTTTTTCAAACTGACATAGACTAGTTGAAGGCTTCAATACCTAATTCTCCTTGCAACTTATCTTTACTGTCATCGTTTTGCGAGAATAGATGCTCCCGCGATATTCTTTCCGACATACCGCTAATGACAATCACTGAAGTATTCACTTACCTCAGTAACCTAAAAAACACAACCTCATCTGGGTTAGATGGATTCAGCAACCGGATTCTCCGTTGTGCTGCGCCAGTGATCTGTATATCACTAACCTATGTATATAATCAGTGTCTCACCAAAGGCCACTTTCCATCAGCTCTCAAAATCGCTAACGTGTACCCTCTTCTTAAATCTGGTTCATTGGACAATGGTCTCCCGAACAATTACAGACCCATTTCCTTACTATCATCGCTATCTAAGCCACTAGAAAAACACATCTATAAAGTAACATTACAGTATTTAGTTCGCAACAAGCTTATTGTTGACAACCAATCAGGATTTCGACCAAAATATTCTTGCCATACGGCCCTAACAAACATGATAGAAAATTGGCACCAGAATATAAACAACAACAGTCTATGTGGAACTGTGTTTATTGATTTCAAGAAAGCATTTGATATGATAGACCATGTTATTTTAATTAAAAGACTTGAGACAATGAAAATTGGCCCTAATGTAATCACTCTAATATCATCTTTTCTATTAAACAGAAAGCAAGTAGTATCACATAATAAATGTCTGTCTCAAACCACTACCTTCAATATTGGAGTACCGCAAGGCTCTATTCTTGGCCCTCTATTATTAGCCATATACATTAACGATCTACCTTTGCATCTCTCGTCGTCCTGCGATCTATTTGCAGACGACTGAACAGTGTACACAAATGCTGAAAACTGTATTTTATTGGAGTCGTCTTTACAACAAGAATTAAATAATGTAGTTAGGTGGAGCTATTCAATCCGTATGCAAATTAACATCACTAAAACAAAATCAATGTTACTAACAACCAGACAAAGACTTCAAACTCTAAGCTCACACACATCACTTCAACTTCACATCGATAACATGCCAGTAGAAAGTGTAATTGAGCACAAAACATTAGGCCTAATCATTGATAGAAACCTAACTTTTAATTCCCACGTTCAAGCGCTTATTAAACAAACAGCGAAAAAAGTCTACCAACTCGCCAAAATTAAAAACTTCCTTGATGAGGACACAAGGAAACTATTCTATACTTCTCATATACAGACACACTTTGACTACTGCTCTACAATCTGGGACGGTTGTTCTAATTCAAACACCAAGCGACTTTACTCACTCCAGAAACGGGACTTGAGTCCAATTTATAGCAAACATTTATCTGACAATCCTAGCCTGTATAAACGCCTTCAGTTACTACCACTCCGCAAACGCCTGCTTTTCAATAAAACTAAACTAATTCACAAAATTCTGCATCGGAATGCCCCAAATTACCTTTGGCCATTGTTTAAATATAATGCTAGACACAGTATACGTTTAAATATATTACACATTCCGAAGCCTAGGATTGACTTATACAAAACAAGCTTAAGGTACTCCGCAGCTCAGCTATGGAACAATCTTCCACATGAAATAAAAGACATCACCAATCCCTATTCATATAATCGCAAACTATTCGAACACTATCTCAGTACGGATGACCTTCCCCCTTAATAATAGAGATAATAATAATAATAACAAAACCCTAGTATAACAGCCAGTCCCCTTTTGGTAGGCCAGTATATTCCACATGGCTAATAACAAGTGTCAGACCATTATCTAATTTTACTGAGTCGTGTAATTTTAATGTTCGCATTTTGCCCATGCCTTTATAATGCATATCTTTTATATTGTTGCTGTTCTCTGTTAGCCTTGAATGATGTGTGAATGAAATAATGTATGAAACAGAGTGATAGAAGGGCAGAATGTTAGACGGGCCTGCGTGCCCAATTCTTAACCCTATGAAAATAAAGTTTGTTCGTTCGTTCGTTTATATTCTTCTGTCTTGCTGTCTTTTCTCTAGTCTTGTTTACGCTAGTCTTGTCTAGCATTGTCTTTTCTCTATTGTGTCTTTTCTCTAGTTTTATCTTCTATTGTTTTTTTCTCCTGGTCTTGTCTTTCATCGTCTTTTCTCTGGTCTTGTCTTACATTGTATTTCCTCTAGTCTTGTCTTGCATTGTTTTTTCTCTGGTTTTGACCTCGGGTGTCTGTTCTCTAGTTTTATCTTCTATTGTCTATTTCTTGTCTTGTTTTATATACGCATGTCTTCCATTAAATTTTCCCTAGTTTTGTTTTTGATACTTTTGTCTTGCATTGTCTTTTCTTCACTCTTGTCTTTTCTCTGGACTTGTCTTTCATTGTCTTTTCTCTAGTCTTGTCTTCCATTGTCTTTTCTCTAGTCTTGTCTTCCATTGTCTTTCTGTAATCTTGTCTTCCATTGTCTTTTCTCTAGTCTTGTCTAGCCATGGCTTCACTGATCCATTCACCAGCGATGTAGCTAACTACGTCGTTTTCCTCAGATCGGTAAGTACAAGTAAAGAACCCTCGATCAGGTTTTAGGCTGAGCTCATTAACAAAAAAATGCTCCGTATCGATGGGGATTCAAACACATGTACACCAGGCCAGCAGAAATGTATTCTAGCCACAGCACTACCACCACACTGCAAGGTATTCGCTGCATCTCGTCGGGTGCAAACTGCAGTGTTATATATCATGTGAAGTGATTGATTGATTGATTTAGGAATCGACATCACAGCATTCGGGGCATTCCCATAAATGCTCCGTCCCCATCCTCAGCAGCCAGCGAAGAGTTCCAACACTAATAGTACCAGTAGCAATCTGATTATAAGTCCGTCTCGCCTTTCCTTTGAGCGTTGAGCGTCGGCCAGATCCCTTCGTCACTCCTCGTTGTCTCATTCTTGCCAGACCATGATAATCCATTTGCTCCTCCGAGGTGTGCACGTGCTCCAATAAGGCCGCAACCACGTCTGCCTTGTCATGTATCAATACTCCACCAAGTTCTGCAGAGCCAGCCAATCTGTCCGCCTATTCATTTCCCAGCACACCGGCATGCCCCGGAGAAAAGATCCAGGCGATGCTTGTCACACGTGACCTCCGAAACGAAGCAAGCCACTCCGCACGAAGTCTGCCCGTCCACACCCTCGTCAGCATGCTTTCTGAGTCAGTTACAATCACGATATGTGTGTGTATGTCGTATTCTCCATCCAGCGGAGAGCCGCAGTGAGAGCCTCCACTTCCATTCTTAAGCAGAATGTTGTGGTATCGTATGCCAGGCTCTCCGGCCCCAAACATCGACCATTAGCTTTGGCTATGAAACCCTAGCCACTTCTCTCACCTCTTGACACCGAACCATCTGTGTAGATAATCACATCACTCGAGTGAGCATTGTCCTGAATTAGTTGCTGGATTTCTATTTCCGTGGCCCCTGCTGGCCACTCCCTGCACTCCCGGCTTAATGTGATTATTACTCTGCACAAGTCTGACTGCTCCGTTGGCACTCTGAACCACTCCTCTCCACGCCTAATGTTCTCCAAGGGGCACACCTGTCTGATCGTATCCTCCGCCTGAGCCATCCATGATTTCCCTCTGATCAGTCGCTGACCCTTAACTGCGTCCAGCGCCTCATGCAGTGGGTGGTCTGTGTCTGCAGCTACTCTGAGGTATGCCTTCGCCTGCATCACCTTGAGCCTACCAGCAACAGTCGGCAGACCAAGGATGTAACGCATACACACTACTGGGGTGTCTCTAGTGCATCCCAGAATGACCCGCATAGCTTCGTTCTGTATGCGCTCTAACTTCACCAGCTGACTCTCTGAGACAGTGAGCAGACCTAATCCATAATCAATTACTGAGAGGATCAAGTGCTGGTATAGTGTGAAAAGCATTCTCTGCTCTATGTCCATTGCAGCCATAGTTTTAAGTGCATTGAGTCCCTTTTGAGTTCTTGTCACGACCGTCTCCACATGGTCCTTGAAGGATAGGCTCCTGTCAAATGTGAACCCCAGATACTTCAGTTTGTTCTCTCTGCTGACATTTGCACCATCTATCGCGAGGCTTGGGACATCAGCTCTCACAATCCTGTTGTCCAGAGAGCACCACAAAACAGCCGCCTTTTCCGAGTGGATGACAGCACTCATTTCTGTGCACTAGTCAATCACTTCATCTACTGTCGCCTGTAACTCATGGGCTGTTTGCTCCCTATCTCTCCCCTGCCTATATGCAAGAATATCCTTCCAACCCCTGGTACTTCTAGGTTTGCAATCTTGCTCGTATACACATTAAAGAGCACCGGTGAGACTGCAGATCCCTGGGGCAGTCCCGGGGTTAACATATGTGGCTATGAGGTCCATGCGCCCAGACGGAGAGCAACCCGACGAGAGTGCAGGACGGCTGCTATCCAGTTCACCAACCAGGGATTGACCCCCTTCTCCATCAGTACGGTCATCAAAATATCATATCGAACTCTATTGTACGCATCCTCGAGATCAAGCGCTACCGCCATCGTTTCCTGTCTACTCTGGAACCCCTCACAAACGTCAAAGGCAAAAGTGGCTGCATTAGACCAGGTATCTTTTCCTGGCCTGTAGCTCCCCAGGCCTCTTGGAAGAAGCTTCCCACTTTCCAAAAAATCCTGCAGCTTAACAGCGACTATCTTCTCTAAAACCTTCCCAAATGTATTTTGAAGGGTGATGATCCTAAAGCCACTAAGCTTTGACTGATCCTTGAATGGTTTTGGCAGAGGGATGAGATAGCTGTGCACCCAATCCTGCGGTACTGATGCTGTCCTAATGCTCTGGTTAAAGCAGTCGGTCATCTCCTCCAGGTCTGCTTCGCTCAAGCTCTTCATGTGGCCATACCTGACCCCATCGGGCCCTGGTGCCGTGTCTTTTGCCTTTTAACATCTTCCACCCGTATGATGTCTTCATACTGCATATTCTTCGTGGTGCTAGATAGCTCCTCTCTAACTGCATCCCTGGTGTCCACATCATTATGATTTGTCTGCTCTAAAAATCTCTGGAGAAACGCCTTCCCTTTCTCTTTGTCTGTTGTCACGCGCACACCATCATCTCTATAGATTGTTCCCACTGTCATCGGCCGATTTTTTCTCTGCATTTGCCTGTGCAGTTTCCAGAATTTTTGCAGTGTTTAATGTGAAGTTAATAAATGAACAATACTTTGGCTGAACACTTAAAACACATAGCTGCAGATATTGTTCGATTGTGGGACATCAGTTATTCACACAGTTATCGCACATTCAAATTGAAATCTTTCCGCTTGCACAAAAGTTAAGAGGAACGAGTGAAAATAACAACCCAGTTGCCGGGAATTTAAACAGTGTTAAAAATAATTTTTTCGTCAGCTTATCGGGAACGCTGCAGCAAAGTTGCATAGTGTATTTTGAAAAAAAAAAAAAATTGTCATCTGTCTTGTTGTTTGTTGATTTGTTGATGGTGTCCACATTTAACATCAGGGTTAAACAAGGTGCAGTTTCTTCTTCAGGTCTACTTTGAGAGATCCAAGACCGCACTCGCTGGTCATTCGTCTCGGATGATGATTGACTGGCCGTTTCCATTTGCGACGCAAATGAAAATATTTGGTTTCACAAAAGGAAAGAACTCTACCGCCCTATCCTTAGTTATACCATGAAGCTCCATCCATGTCCTATACTATTTATTTCTGTCTGTACTTTTCTTCTCCTTGCGTTTTTAGGTCTTCCTGCCCCCCTCACCAGCTCCTCCCACCTGTAAACTCCTGGGAAAAGACTGTCTAGATATATCTGTCTCAGCTTTTCTAAATGTAAGTGATCAAACATGGCATGTTTAAAGCTTGCACTTATTAAAAAAAAATAGACACGACTTCTTGTGCATAGTGGAACATTCTAACAAAATATTCTTGTCAGTGAATTTCAGAACACGAAAATGTAGTAAACTATTGTGAGACAATCTAATAAAGGGATATCATCTTATTGGTAAATGAGAAATAACTCGCACTAGAAATGTTTGTTTGTAGGTTCTGACAAAAATCACTTAATGTTTGGCTACGATCAAATTGTAGTATGTGCACTTGATCTTGCCACGGCCACCAGCAGACGCAGTCATCCGAATGACACACAAGGACGTGGGGACCTGATGGGGTGGCTTTGGCCCTTGGGGGAACAGCGAGCCCTTATTAAATTTTTAAATAATTATGGATTAAAGAAAAGTTATTTAACCCCCCCCCCCCCTTTTTTCACCCCTACCCCCCCCCCCCCCCCCCCCACACACACACACACACACTCGCACGCATTAATATGAACACATGTAATTAGAATAGTGGAAAGAAACATGACACCCAACAGTTATTTCAAGGGGCATTACTAAAAGCCGCATAAATGTTTTATGCGATTTAAATAACTGTAGTCTTTATAATAATCTTTTATATAATTTTTCATAGAAATTATCTACAGTTATATACAACTTAAATGATGGGATAACAATTTTAAGTCGCCTTCAAAGTTTTTATAAAGTAATCGCTTTATTTTACACACATGAGAATTTAATAATGCATTTTTTCATTTCCTCTCGATTTAACATTAAATTGTTTGTGCTTTCTATGGCAGCCGTTGTCGTCTAGGAGTCATTAAAAAATTTGTGTCCGGCCTGTGAAAGGCCAAACATCCTTAGTATCGCCTCCCTGCACTTTGGCTTAGATAGAAGTGTAGAATGTGCGCTTGATCTTTCCATGGCCACATACAGAGGCGGTCATCCGAATGACACAATGACTTGGCACCTAGATGGGTGGCTTTGACCCCCTTGGGAAAAGCGAGCCCTTTAAAATGATCCTTAATATTCAGCAGTTTTGATTGTTTCACGGCATTTTGATCTCTCTCTCTCTCTCGAGAGAGAGAGAGAGAGAGAGAGTGAGAGAGAGAGAGAGAGAGAGAGAGAGAGAAAAGGGGGGGGGGAGAGAAAAAGGGGGGAGAGAGGGAGAGAGAGAGAATAACACCGATGATAGCGACAACATTGATGGTATTGACAAAACGACTGTGAAGCTAATAGCACTGATGGTAGCGACAACAGCGACTATAGAGATAATACCACCGAATATAACAACAGCGATTGTTTATTTGTTGTTTCGGGATTTCAGATTTTTAAATATTGAGCACAACCCACTACTGGCAACGCTGACCGCATTCTGGTATGAATCCACGTCAATGTGGAAGCGCTAGACTCGAGTTTCGCTCTCGTTTGAGCTCTTCAGTAATGCATATCCTTGACCGGACCCGGAAACAAACACAGGATCACTGGCGTGTGAAGCTGGTGTGTAAGCACTAGACCACGCGGCATACGCTGGACACGGCCAAACTATCACAACAGAATACTACAACGTCATCCATCATAGGCTGTAGCTCAAGATTTGCCCGATCGCCGCGACTGACGTCCGTCAATCGATTGACGTCTTCCATTACTTTGTCTCTAGTCTTGAGGTGCCATATCTTGTGTCTAATCTTGTCTTGCAATGTCTTGTCTGTATTCTTGTCCTGCCATGCCTTCACTGATCTATTCGCAAGCGATGTAGCTAACTACGTCGTCTTCCTCAGCTCGGTATGTTCAAGTAGAGAACCCTCGATCAGGTTTTTGGTTGAGGTCCGGCCATTAAAATAAATGCTCCGTATCGATGGGAATTCAAACACATGGACACTAAGTCAGCAGACATGCATGCTAGCTACAGCGCTACCACCACTCCGCATTGTACTGCGAGCAAGTGACACACATTAAGATCCCCAGTAGCCAAAAGTGACGAAGAGTAGACGGGAGACTCTCCTTCGTGTAAAATTGAAACTAGAAAACCTGCCCGCAACAGACAGTGTATATGTTCAACACAATGTATTCCCTTGGTGGAATTAAACACAGAAGCCACACCATATAGCCTGCACGGTTTATGGCCTGGCATATTTTGTTGCATCTCGTCGGATGCATACTGCAGAGTTATATATTACATGAAGTGAATACATGAATAATACTTTGGTCGAACACTTAAAACACATAGTTACAGATATTGTTCGAACGTGGAACATCAACCCACATTAATCCCAAATTCAAAATGAAATCTTTCTACATGCACGCAAGTTAAGAGGAACGTTTCAAAATAACAACTCAGTTGCCGGGAATTTCAACGGGGTTAAAATGAATTATTTCGTAAGCATTACGAGAACGCTGGAGTAAAATTGCAATTTCTGTTTTGAAACCAAAAAAATGCATCCGTCAAGTTGTTTGTTGATTTGTTGACGGCGTCCAAGTTTAACGTCAAGGTTAAACAAGGCAAAGTTTCTTCTTCAGGCGAGCTTTGAGAGATCCAAGACGGCACTCGCTGGTCGCTCGTCTCGGATGATGATTGACTCGGTGTTTTTGTTTGCGACGCTAATGAAAGTCTCTGATGTCGCAAAAGTGATGCTGTTATAGCGGCATGATCTTCCCGCTGTTAATGAAATACAGAATAACTTAGTGAGAATTATAGTATAGAATGAACGAACACAATTTAGATTATAAATGACATCGACATCATAGCTATTCGCTGAGTTGGGGTCTTATGCTTGTCTTATTGTGTTTAAGCCCAGCCTTTATCTTCTTTTGTCCTCTCTTTGTCCTCCATTGGGTTCACATGCCCTTAACCAACTCGCCCCAAGCTGTCCTACCCTTAGTTATATCATGCAGCTCCATCCATGTCCTCCCTTTACTATTTATTTCTGTCTTTACTTGTCTTCTCCTTGTGTATTTAGGTCTTCCTGCCACCTCCCCCCCCCCCCTCAACAGCTCATTCCACCTGTAGATTCCAGGGAAAAGACTCTAGATCAGTGTTTCCTAATGTGGGGCCCATGCCCCACATGGGAGCAATTCGATTGTTAAAGGGGGCAATGGCGCGAAATATTTAGTGCCGCGATCTCAATTTCTGCGTTGTTTCGCAGTAACGCTCAGCATACACCGTTGGTGTTAATCTGAAATAAGCGTCCGTTAAATTGTTCTAAAAGTCTCCTTGGTTTAAAAAAAATATATTATACATTGTATAAATATAAGTGATATACAAATGGTATGCAAATTCAATTGCTAGTTTTTTTTTTTTTTTATTAATTTCAGTTTTAGAAGCATAATTTTCCAGAAAAAAATGGTCAATTGTTTTTTTGTTTTTTTTTAAATTTGCGGTGGGGTGTAAATGTGCCATACATATTTAAATATGCAATTTCAGTCTACGTTTACTCCAGTTCATATTATTATTATTTTCTTTTTTAGTGTTTAATTGATCTTATATTTATTTATTTCAGCCCATAGTGAAATGAGTGGTACAAGCAAGAAAAAAATGTGTCAGTATTCGGAGGAATATTTAAAATTTGGTTTCATACCCGCGGTCCAGAATGAACGGTCACCTTTTTGTCTTTTATGCCAACAATGCTTGACCAACGATCAATGAAACGAGGTTGTTTTGAGGAACATTTGAAGGCGAAAAAAAGAGTTATCGGGGAATATTCTAAACTTTAAAGCTGTTAATGATAGGATTAATAAATTACGAATAAAAGGTAAATGGAAAAATATAACGATGATTAATGTACATGCACCTATTGAAGAGAAAGAAGATGATATTAAAGAAGACTTTTATAATGATCTGGAAGATGTCATAGAAGAAACCCCCAAACAGGACATCCTGATAGTGCTAGGAGACTTCAAAGCAAAAATAGGTAGAGAGCAAACTCATAAAAAAGTTGCCGGTATGGAAAGCCTTCATACAACTTCAAATGATAATGGATGGATAGTCATCAACCTAGCAGAAGCTAAAGGACTGCAGATCAGAAGTACCTGACTGCAAAGAAAGGATATACACAAACAAACTTGGAAATCATGTGACAAGAGAACCTATAATCAAATAGATCACATTTTAATTAACAACAAAAATGCATCAAATATACAGCAAGTTAGAAGTTATAGAGGAGCTGAGTGCCACAGCGACCACTTCCTCGTTGGGGCAAAATTTAAAATAAAACTTAAGAGAGCTTTCTATACTAAATTGCAAAGATTACACCCAACATATAACAGAGAAAAACTACAAGAAATTACAGTCAAAGAGAAATTTGCAGATGAAATAAAATGTAAACTTGAAATTCTACAAAACCCGTTGGAGGAAAGCGTTGACCAAACTTGGTTGAACATCAATTCAATCTACCTCAGAAGAATTGCTCGGTGTGTTAACCACGCATAGAAAGAACAGATGGTTCAATCCAAAATGTGAACAAGCAGTCAGGAAACAGAATACCAGTCAGCTATGGCTAAATGACATCAACAACATCCAAAAGGAAGAGCAATATAGAAATGAATGTAAAGAGGCTACAAAAATAGTTCGAACCAGAAGCGAGAATATATTAGTAATATAATCAAAGATATTGAAACTAATCACCAGAAAAGCGAATCCAGAAAGTTTTTTAAAGAACTGAAGTCAATGAAATTAGGGCACCAACACAACACATATGGTTTAAAAGACAAAAATGGGAATATGATAAATACCAATGAGGAAAATGTAAATGTGCAACACATGGAAATAATACTTTGTTGAATTACTAAATTGTGAAGTTCCAAGTAACACTTTTCCACAGGAAGAGTTCTAACGTGTGAACCACAAATTGAAGAACCGGCATTTGAAGACATCCTATATGTAATTACGCGACTTAAAAACAATAAGGCAACTGGGACTGATGGAATTGCTGCTGAATTTATAAAGGCGTGTTGGCATGCATTACATCTAAAGCTCTACGAATTAAAAATAAACATCTGGACGACTGAAGAATTACCCCATGACTGAAAAGAGTCATTATTGATACCTATCTTTAAGAAAGGAGACAAGTTCCAGTGTGAAAATTATAGAGGAATATCACTACTGTACATAAGCTAAAAGATGCTATACGCAGTACTACTAAATAGACTAAAACCATATTCATAATACATATTAGGTGACTACCAGGCGGGTTTTAGACAAAACAGATCAACAATAGATCAGATATTTATCTTACGACAAATAGCCGAGAAAAATTGGGAATATAAAAGAGATCTCCATAACATTTGTGAGGATTTTAAAAATGCTTATGATAGTGTCCATGAGGAGCGACTGGCCGAGAGGCTAGAACGCCAGACTTTCATTCGGAGGCCTGGGTTCGATCCCTCGGTAAGGTGTCGGATTTTTTTTCTGTCGGGGGCATAAAGAAAATCCTAACCTGCACAATTCGTGGCGACTGCACTAGCCAGGCGGTCTTAATTCCTCAGGCTCAACGACCCCTCTGCCATACACCGCAAGGTACAATATTGGCAGTAAATGACAGTTTTTAAATGACAGTGTCCATAGGAATAGTCTATGGAATGCTATGCGGGAATTTGGAATACCAAGGAAGTTAATCAACATGACCAGAATATGCATGGATGATACTTATAATATAGTAACATATAAAGGCAGGAAATCAGACCCTTTCCAAATAACATCTGGCTTGAAACAGGGTGATGCACTATCGCTGCTACTCTTCAATCTGGCTCTAGAGAAAGTTGTAAGGAGAGTAAAGGAGGAATGTGATATTGGAGGAACATCCAAGCTCCTTGGTTATGCAGATGATATAGATATTATAGGGGAAAATTAACAAAAGACATTGGAAATATTGACTCACTTAAAGGGAAAAGCCCAACAGATGGGGCTGGTTATCAACCAAGATAAGACAGAATATATGGTAATTTCAAGAGAAAGAATGGTTAAAAACTCTGGCCACATACAAATAGATAATATGACCATTAAAAGAACGGAAACATACAAATACCTGGGTACAATCTTCAACTACCCCAACATCATAAGGGAAGAAATACAAACTAGAATCAATTCTGGAAATAAGATATACTCTGCACTACAACATCTACTAAAATCAAAGGCGCTATCTCGTAACACAAAGATCACAATATACAAAACACTGATCAGACCAGTTGTGCTGTATGGCTCTGAAACCTGGAGTACAACGAAAGGAGACGAAGCCTTGCTACAAACCTTTGAGAACAAAGTTTTAAGACGCCTCCTTGGACCCATTAGGGATACACAAAGTGGAGAGTGGAAAAGAAGAAGTAACAAAGCCATTTATGATCTGTTTAAGTCCCCATTAATCACTGGTATCATGAAGGCTAATAGACTACAATGACTGGGGCATATAAAAAGAATGGAAGATAATATGGAAACAAAACTCGCTTACACTCAGGAAATAAATGACCGTAGGCACCGAGGTAGACCAAGAAGACGGTGGAGAGATAATGTCAGAGTGTTGGGAGAATCAAGAAAGGACATAGAGAGGAAAGGGACAGAATAGAGTCAAGGACTGTAGAGATAACGATAGACAAGACATGGGTAAGGCTACCGGGATGTCATAAGACGGGACATCTGTAGGACGGTAGAGAGATTAGAGACATGACATCAGTGGGGACACAGAGATGTCACTGATAGGACACCCCCAGGACTAGACCTAGCCAACAGAAGGGACGGAACTGACCAGACAGCACTACACCAGACGACCCAACACAACACGGGCGGACTAACGCATTACGTGGTGGTTGAGACAGCCCGAGTTGTCGCGAGGAACACGTGGCCTAGTACCACGAAGGGAACTGACCAGTTTGAAAACGTCAGACGGGACTCAGACAGTTCGAGAGGAAGGATCGTTGTTTGTTCTGGAGCGAGTGTACAGTTTTGCGAGAGTGCTAATTGAAGATAGCGAGCCAGTTTGTGTAGGGCTTGTATATTTGGCTGAGTGGTAAAGGTGTTTGTTAGGCGGCATTGTGTATAGAGTAATTTCATAGCCCTTTGTGTAATCATGACAATGATCAGGTTCTCCTGAATTAAAATGTATATATATACGTCCGACTAATGTTGTATTGAGTACGTATGAAGGACGAATACCTGCGTGTATGGAAGACGCTGACAGGTATTCCACCGATGGTGTCAGAAGTTAGCCAATCAATCGTGGTAGGGGTATCCCCTATCAAAGGAGAAGTAAGGCGCCTCCTTCCCTCCACTAGCCTACGGGACACCCTTGGGCAAGGTGGAGTACCCGTTTAGCCCCCCGATCAGGGTTACGCTCCCAGGTAGGTGGAACCCGTTAGCTTTGGACAGCAATCCACCTAGGAGACGGAAAACTCCAAATATAAACCCCCAAGTTCAAGGTGGACCAGCGTGCTGAGGAACTGGATGTCCATGGGTTAACTGGTCGTGAACGTTGGACGTCTGACAGGCGTGCGGGGCGGCATCAGGCGTATGGACTCCTACGGGACATCCCCTGCCTCTTCCCTAGCAAGCGGGCAATGCTAGGGTGACCGTTTATTTCCTGCAACATCCAAACGTTGCCTATGGATTTATTTAAACATGGGAATCGTCGCCGGAGCTACGGAGCACGTGCTCTGCGCTTGACACATCCCTCAGAGACTAGCGAAGAGAGAGTGAGGAGGAGAAGACGAGGAAATGGTGTGAGACGACGGCATAGAAATAGGAGGGCAGGCGCCAGGAGAAAAAGACGATAAGTGGAGAGACTAGGTTTCAACTATGTAAGAGTGGGATACTGGAATTGTCGCAGTGCCAGACAGAGAAGTCCTGTATTGGAGAGACTAATATATAATTTTGACGTCCTCATGCTCCAGGAGCTAAATACAGACAAATACCATTGCCCTGGGTACGCCAGTTATATAAACCCTACTGGGCAGAAGAGACATGGACAAGGTCTTCTGGTGAAGGAAGGAGTGAAGCAGGTGGTACTCGACTTGAGCCAGTGGAATCACAGTGCAAGAGAGGTCCAGGGTATACAAATGGAGATTGGTGGCTTAAGTTGGAACATCATAAATGTATATGCCACAGTGGACTGTTTTGTCAGAAAGGAACATTGGGACTGGCTTAAGGAACTGGAGGAATTACCAGGTGATAGGCTACTCATATGTGGAGACTTCAATGCAAGGAACAGAGATTGGGACAGTAGTGGAGAAAACCGACAGGGAATTGCCCTTGCAGATGCCATGGTGAACTCCGATGTGGTCTGCATAAATGATGGTAGGCCGACAAGAATGGCAATGAGGCCTGGCGATGCAGACACAGCTAGTGACTTGGCACTTGTCTCCCAGTCATCAGTCCTTGATGTAAAGTGGAATATTTTGAATGACCATGGGAGTGATCACATGCCATGCTCAGTCCTGATCTCTAAACCCAGGAAAGTTAAAGCTGGGAGAGCGCGCAAGACCTTCCGGTATGAGTGGACCGATTGCCTTCTTGGACGCCTCAGACAAGGTGCATGCAACAGGACTGTTAAAACTCCCTTTTTGCAGCCCCATGGTGGACACCAGAAGTAGACCATGCTTGGAAAGCAAAGAGAGCTGCAGTGAAGCAGCTAAAGAAAGTGCGACAGACACTTCGAAGCTCACAAGAGGAAGTGGACACAGTAGAAAATGTCAAGAAAGACAAGGTGGAGGTTTTCAATCGCTGTGCTGCAGAGGCCAAAAAGGCAAAATGGGAATGTTTCATGAAGGAGATTGGAGGTGATAAAACACTGCAAAAATTCTGGAAACTGCACAGGAGAAATGGAGAGAAAAGATCGGCCGATGACAGTGGGAACAATCTATAGAGATGATGGTGTGCGCGTGACAACAGACAAATAGAAAGGGGGGGGGGGGTTTCTCCAGAGATTTTTAGAGCAGACCAATCATAATGATGTGGACACCAGGGATGCAGTTAGAGAGGAGCTATCTGGCACCACGAAGAATATGCAGTATGAAAACATCATACTGGTGGAAGATGTTAAACACATTTTGAAAAAGGCAAAAGGCACCAGGGCCCGATGGGGTCAGGTATGGCCACATGAAGCGTTTGAGCGAAGCAGACCTGGAGGAGATGACCGACTGCTTTAACCAGAGCATTAGGACAGCATCAGTACCGCAGGATTGGGTGCACAGCTATCTCATCCCTCTCCCAAAACCATTTAAGGATCAGTCAAAGCTTAGCGGCTTTAGGATCATCACCCTTCAAAATACATTTGAGAAGGTTTTAGAGAAGATAGTCGCTGTTAAGCTGCAAGAGTTTTTGGAAAGGGGGAAGCTTCTTCAAAGAGGCCTGGGGAGCTACAGGCCAGGAAAAGATACTTGGTCTAATGCAGCCACTTTTGCCCTTGATGTTTATGAGGGGTTCCAGAGTAGACAGGAAACGATTGCGGTAGCGCTTGATCTCGATGATGCGTACAATAGAGTTCGATATGATATTTTGATGACCGCACTGATGGAGAAGGGGGTCAATCCCTGGTTGGTGAACTGGATAGCAGCCGTCCTGCACTCTCGTCGGGTTGCTCTCCGTCTGGGCGCATGGACCTCAGAGCCACATATATTAACCCCGGGACTGCCACACGGATCTGCAATCTCACCGGTGCTCTTTAATGTGTATACGAGCAAGATTGCAAACCTTGAAGCACCAGGGGTTGGAAGAATACTAACATTTGCAGATGATATTCTTGCATATAGGCAGGGGAGAGATATGGAGCAAACAGCCCATGAGTTACAGGCGACAGTAGATGAAGTGATTGACTGGTGCACAGAAATGAGTGCTGTCATCCACCCGGAAAAGGCAGCTGTTTTGTGCTGCTCTCTGGACAACAGGATTGTAAGAGCTGATGTCCCAAGCCTCGCGATAGATGGTAGAAATGTCAGCAGAGAGAACAAACTGAAGTATCTGGGGATCACATTTGACAGGAGCCTATCCTTCAAGGACCATGTGGAGACGGTCGTGACAAGAACTCAAAAGGGACTCAATGCACTTAAAACTATGGCTGCAAAGGACATAGAGCAGAGAATGCTTTTCACACTATACCAGCACTTGATCCTCACAGTAATTGATTATGGATTAGGTCTGCTCACTGTCTCAGAGAGTCAGCTAGTGATGTTAGAACGCATACAGAACGAAGCTATGCGGGTCATTCTGGGATACACTAGAGACACCCCAGTAGTGTGTATGCGTTACATCCTTGGTCTGCTGACTGTTGCTGGTAGGCTCAAGGTGATGCAGGCGAAGGCATACATCAGAGTAACTGCAGACACAGACCACCCACTGTTTGGGGCGCTGGACGCAGTTAAGGGTCAGCGACTGATAAGAGGGAAATCATGGATGGCTCAGGCGGAGGATACGATCAGACAGGTGTGCCCACTGGAGAACATTAGGCGTGGAGAGGAGTGGGTCAGAGTGCCAGCGGAGGGGTCAGACGTGTGCAGAGTTATAATCACATTAAGCCGGGAGTGCAGGGAGTGGCCAGCAGGGGCCACGGAAGTGGAAATCCAGCAACTAATTCAGGACAATGCTCATTCAAGTGATGTGATTATCTGCACAGATGGTTCGATGTCAAGAGGTGAGAGAAGTGGCTGGGGGTTCATAGCCAAAGCTAATGGTCGATGTTTGGGGCAGGAGAGCCTGACATATGATACCACAACATCCAGCTTAAGAATGGAATTGGAGGCAGTCACTGCGGCTCTCCACTGGATGGAGAATACGACACACACACACACACACACACACACACACACACACACACACACACACACACACATCGTGATTGTCACTGACTCAGAAAGCATGCTGACGCAGGTGAGGACTGGCAGACTTCGTGCGGAGTCTCTGTGGCGAAGTGGTCAAGCCGTTTGACTCGTGCTCCGAAGGTTGTGGGTTCGATTCCGGGCCGCACCCTTCGGTTTTCGATTTAAATGTTTCGGAGACTCCTGTGGGTCGTCGCTAAAAGCTACGGAGTTCGTGCTTTGTTCGACGCTTTCCGCGCTGCGGAAAGAGACCGAGCCATATGGGATAAAACCCGGTGCGATGAAGTCGACCCTGTCGGCTTTTAAGCGACTTAAGACTTCTTGCGGAGTGGCTTGCTTCGCTTCGGAGGTCACGGGTGACAAGCATCGCCTGGATCTTTTCTCCGGGGCATGCCGGTGTGCTGGGAAATGAACAAACGGACAGATTGGCTGGCTCCGCAGAACTTGGTTGAGTATTGATACATGACAAGGCAGACGTGGTTGCGGCCTTGTGGGAGCACGTGCACACCTCGGAGGAGCAAATGGAATACCATGGTCTGGCAAGAATGAGACAACGAGGAGTGACGAATAGATGTGGCCGACGCTCAACGCTCAAAGGAAAGGCGAGACGGACTTATAATTAGATTGCTACTGGTACTATTAGTGTTGGAACTCTTCACTGGCTGCTGAGGATGGGGACGGAGCACTTATGGGAATGCCCCGAATGCTGTGATGTTGATTCCTAAATCAATCAATCAATCAATCAATGATTGGAAAGAACCACAGTCCGTGTGAAAAGTAAAATTAATTGTAAAAGTGAACGAATGACAAGGAATTTATGAGTGAAAGTGCACAACCAACAATGAACTAGAGAGGAAAAGTAAAACGAGTGCTGGTATAAAGTAAAGAGTATTAAAATGTTAAATCAAATATATTGAATTGGACATGATTAATATGTGCATCCAAACGTTTCAGCTGAAGTTCCAGAACTGGTAAAGGCCACTACTACATAACAAAACAAGACATTACTACAGAAGACAAACGACCAACAAAACTCATTAATTATTATACCACATCTAATCTTTCCTCCGAAATGTATTGACCTGACAGACAATTTTTTTTTTTTTTTTTTTTTTTTTTTTTAAAAAATAATAATAATAATTGTTGCTTCTCTATACGAACAGAAGGGATGAATGTATTGTAAGTAACATAGCAACTACCCCAGACAGCGCGAAGAGCTCGGGCATAAAGTCATCTGCAAGTGGCACTAGGAAAACACGAGTGTATTAAATCCAGATAAGTACCCATTTTTCGATATTGCTATTAAAACGGCACTCTAATTTTTTTTTTTATTTTGCTGTAAATTAACTAGTGAGAATAATGCCATTGTATATTGTACATTATATCAGTTTTGTACATTGAATGTGTGTAAGAACACCCTAGAACTATGTCAGCTTTGAAAGAGTGCATTGAGGCAGGTAAAGATTTAGGTTACACTGGGGACAAATTAGAACAGTGGGCAAAGAAAGAATATAAAGAATATACAGAGAGAATTGCTGCTGGTAATTGCCACAATGGTATGGTTAATAACAAACCTTGTCAAATTTTGATCGATTCTGGGAGTACGTTAATTGGTTTAAGAAAAGAGCTTGCTAACGCAGAAGATTATACAGGTGATTTTGTAAATTGCCGAACATTTTCTGGCATTGTGGAGAAGTACCCACTAGCTGCAGCTCACATTTGTATACCTTTCTTATCAGGCACTTTTACGTGCGCGATCTTAGACAATCATTGTACGGATCTAATTATTGGTTGTTTACCTGATGTAAATGAATGTACCTCTAGTGAAATCAGAGCCTGGGAAAAAACCCACTTGAACAAGGTAAATGCAACTACCAGGTCCGTAACTGCCAAAGAATAAGACGACCTGCAAAATGAAGCATTGCAGATCATTTCATCAAATAATACCGTAAACAGTAAGACAACAGAAGAGTTCAGAAAGGCGTAACGCGCCGACGTAAACATATGACCCTATTTTAGATTCATAGGGTAAAAACCAAAGCAAGTTAAAAACGCTCTTGGTGTTTTATTTTGAAGAACGATATACTTATGAGAATTTACAAGAGAGATAACCATGAGATTCAGAAAACTGTTCTACTAACGAAATATCATAACACAGCTTTACGAATCGCACACCATTCGCCGTTTGCTGGCGACATAGCTTACGAAAAAACAAGAGCCAGAATTCTCTCCCAATTTTATTGGCCGAAATTTTGTGCCGAAATTAAAAAGTACTGCCAATCGTGTACTATTTGTCAACACATGGTTAAAAAAGGGAAACATGTCACGGCAGAGGTCCAATCAACAACGTTAGCCACTAGACTATTTGAATGTGTTGCTGTTGACATAGTCGGGCCTTTAAATCATACATCAAATAATGGTAACAGATTCATTGTAACTCTTGTGGATTTTTGTCCACGGTGGCCCGAGGCGGTGCAAATGAAGTACATTAGTTCCAAAGATGTTGTCGAGGTGTTTTTGCTTTTATTTTCCCGTTTCGGATTCCCAAAAAACCATCTTATCCGACACAGAATTACAATTTATATCAGCTGCAACGCAAGCTGTTACTAAATTAGTAGGGATTAAGCAATGCTTCACGACCCCATATCGACCGTCAGCGAATGGGATCGTAGAAAAGAGCAGCGTAGATCTGAAGTATATGCTGTCTAAGGTAACAGAAGAAAACCCATCTGATTAGGACACACTGTTACCAACAGTGCTGATTGCCTACAGAGAAGTTCCGCAAGCAAGTACAGGCTTCTCACCTTTTGAACTTATTTATGGGGCAACCCCTCGGGGACCCCTTAACATCTATAATGAGATGTTAACTAAAACTACAGAAAACCAGCTGCCATCATCACCATATGATATGGTTACTACCAGACGCAATAAAATCATAAAAGCATGTGCGATAGCAAAAACATCTTTGGAACAACAAGGTTACATGTACCGACAATGCGCCAATAGAGGTGCCAAAACCTTACAGTTAGAACCTGACCAAGAAGTATTGTTGTTATTACCTGATAAGAACGATTTATTGTCAACATCATGGCAAGGGGCATTTAAGATACTGAGAAAAGTATCTGATGTGGATTATGAAATATCTCTAAATAACAAATGTAAGATATTTCATATTAACATGTTGAAACCATATTACTGTAGACAGACAAAGAAACAGATGACGAACACGCCACAACCACTGCAATCAGTCAAACAGACGACGATGACAATGAACTTCCAGTACCGACAGTCGACAACACAACGACAATTGACAGCATACACATTTGCCCCAAACTGAGAGACGAATAAAAACATCAGATGATAGGATTACTGACAGACTATAAAACCATCTTCTCAAACACTCCTGGTAGAACAGAACGAATTCACCATTCTATTATCCTCACTGACAACACACCCATCAAATGCAGACCGTACTCCATACCTGTAAATTACAGAGATAATCTTGACAAGGAATTTCTTAGTCTTGAATCTCATGGTATTATACAGAAATCTCAGTCAGAATATTCATTTCCTATTGTGTTAGTTAAGAAGAAAGACTCTACTATCCGCCTCTGCGTCGACTATCGAAAGCTAAACTCTATTACAAAGACAGATGCAGAGCCTATCCCTTCTAGCGAAGATCTCATACTCAATATGGCAGAATCAGTCATATTCTGAAAATTAGATCTCACCAAAGGTTATTGGCAAATTCCAATGCATGAAAATTCTATACATCTCACAGCCTGTGCAACACCTCTTGGTCTATACGAGTGGCGTTGTCTTCCTTTCGGCTTACGCAATGATCCTGCCACTTTTTTCCGCCTCACTAGGCTACTATTACATGGAGTAACAAATACACAAACATACATAGACGACATATGCATATATACGAAAGACTGGATTACACACATACAGACACTGAAACAAGTCTTCGACAGGATAAAACTGTTTGGGCTCACGGTGAAGCCAACGAAAGTCGAGTTGGCATTCGAAGAAATCGAATTCCTAGGCCATCAAATATCCAAAGGTCACTTAAGTACTGATGATAAAATCGTGACCAAAATATTGAATCTCACAATGCCTACCACCAAAAAGCAGATTAGAAGCATTGGTAAATTATTATAACAAGTTCATACCGAACTTGGCCCGAATCACCAGTGTATTTTCAGATCTTTTAAGATCTAAATCAAAAAGCTATGTGCAGAGTGCTGTTTTAAAGAACACAATGTCGCACTTGACATATTATTCTTCGAATGTCCCTATTTTACGTCTCCCTAACAAGAAATGGTCTTATACTCTTAGAACAGACGCCATTGCCACGAAAACTTTCGGGGTGCTTCTCGATGCCTACGATAACATATACCATCCAATAGATTACGACAGCAGGAAGCTAAGCCCAGCAGAATCACATTATGGTGTGTCTGAATTAGAGGCTCTTGCAATTGTGGATTGTGTTAATAAATTAACTAAGTACCTTGCCGGGACACACTTCCTTATCGAAACTGATAATTCCCCATTATTGGTTATCGAGAAAGGATAGCCAAAAAACAGCAGAATTTACCGATGGACCCTCTTTCTACAGAATTGTTTTTTCACCATTAAACAAATCAAGGGTTCTAAAAACACTTTGGCCGACTTGCTTTCGAGACCGTCAGACCATGCAGTCGAGCAGATCAACAACGAGACAACAGCAGCAGTCATCTAGAACGACTACAGAGTAGTGTAAATAGTTAGAGTATATTATAGTAAATAGTTAATAGATATCATTGCATTATTAATATTATTTTATCACAGTTGCACAGTGATATAAATTTCCCCATAATTAGAAATTTAGAGGTTAAAAAACATCAATCTAATATCCGATAGTTAGTTTTTCTTAGAAGATTTTATAAATATTAGTTATAGTATTTTCTTATTTTCGTGCTCATAAGTACTAAAACTTTAAACATAAGAAGGCTAAGAGAACTTCCTTTAATATTTATGTAGTATACTTAGTTATAGTTCTTTAGGTAAACATCAACTAAACCTTCTTTAGTTAAACATCAACTAAACCTTAAGTAAGAAATCGAAGTTAACCTTAAGTTAAGAAATGAAAGTATTTTATTTTTTCTCCCCTTACTATTGCCTAGCGCAATCATACACACTTGTATATAATGTATCTGTTATAAATTTAAACGAGATAGATATTGTACTTTATACTCATAAAACTAAATCAGCTCGTTTTGGCAAAGCGTGCCTAATTTATTTAAATGAGAAACATTGTTAAAAAATGCATAGAATAAATGGCTGAGTGAAAAGCGTATAAGAGGAAGAGTGAATGCATCAAAACAAGAAGTATGAATAATGGTGCACCTGTTTACACAGGTATTTTTGTGTAATGATTGGTATTCGTCTTTTTTTATGACACATGTGTGCGTTCATTTATTTTATTTGTGTTGACTTTAGAATTACAATACAACTCTGTTATGTTTTCAAGGATCACAGTTCGGTAACTAATCTCAAAAATTGAGCATAAACCTTCAGTTGTGAGATATGGTGACCTACCTGATGACTTGGAAACCAAAAATACAAACATTATAAACATAGATCTAGGTTACTAGTTAAAACATACAGTAGAAATAACATTACACGCAAACTCACATAATACGAACATATAACGTGCAAACACCACTTTCTAAGAAAGGGAGATCACACTTATACAAGGGACACAAGCGAGTAATAGAGGTTACGACTACACAATACAAAAGTCTACTCACAAGCGGAAGCTAGAAAGGTGTAAATCAGTGGACATATTTATTGAATAAAGATGTTGAGGAAACATTTTACGGGAGCCATGGATTTTATATTCATGATTAGTCTCCGTTAAAAGAGACAAATTGTTTCGGGTCACCAATTTTGGGTAGTTAAAAGGCGTTGCAGGTTATTGGGAAACCATAATGTAAGAAAATATTCATTGGTCCGTTTACAGCTCCAAGTAGTAGAATGTAGGAGAGTAATTGACACTTGGCAGCATACCAAAGATGTGAAACTGATGTTAGACCAGTGGGTGGATACTTCAAAGGTGTATCATATCCTTGTGAATCAGAGTGATACCCAAGTATAGTGACTGATTAATTCCCACAACTCACTGACCAATTAGTTCAAACTATTTGTATATGCATAGACGACATTGTGTCACAACCCTTAGAAAACTATGGTGACACAATACCCAGGGAGAATGGGTGGATGTCAGAGTGTTGGGGGAATCAAGACAGGACATAGAGAGGACAAGGGACAGAATAGAGTCAAGGACTGTAGAGATAACGAAAGACAGGACATGGGTAAGGGTATCGGGATGTCATAAGACGGGGCATCTGTAGGACGGTAGAGAGATTAGAGACAGGACATCAGTGGGGACACAGAGATGACACTGATAGGACACCGACAGGACTAGACCTAGCCAACAGAAGGGGCGTAAGTTCACGGGACGCTGTCCTGAACTGACCAAACATCACTACACCAAACGACCCAACACAACACGGGCGGACTAACGCATTACGTGGCGGTTGAGACAGCCCGAGTTGTCACGAGGAACACATGGCCTAGTACCACGAAGGGAACTGACCAGTTGTTTGAAAACGTCAGACGGGACTCAGACAGTTCGAGAGGAAGGATGGTTGTTTGTTCTGGAGCGAGTGCTAATTGAAGATAGCGAGCCATTGTGTGTAGGGTTTGTGTATTTCGCTGAGTGGTGTAGGTGTTTGTTAGGCAGCATTGTGTATAGAGTGATTTCACCGCCTTTTGTGTAATCATGACAATGATGAGGTTTTCCTGAGTTACAATGTATAGAACATATGTCCGACTGATGTTGTATTGAGTACGTATGAAGGACTTGAATACCTGCGTGTATGGAAGACGCTGACAGATAATATATATACAGACCTACAAGCACTTGGAATCAACGACTGCCAAGAGACAGTCAACCAGAGAGACGAATGGAGACGGATTGTATCTGCAGCAAAGAACCTCAATGGCTCGTAACGCCGAAGAAGAAGATGAATGCAACTATCAATCGTACTCTTGGGGCTAGTTATCAAATATCATTACTCATCTTTAAAGCTGGGAAAAATCATACGTTAGGGGAGAATTTAATCGAACCAACAATATCAGCATTTCTTAAAACGGTTCTGGAAAAAAATTACAAAGACGTTAAAGCTAGCCACTAAGTAACAATACTGTTAGCAGAAGAATGGACGAAATGAGTGCAGAATATTGAAATACAACTTGTTGAAAAGCTGAAAACAAGAAAATGTTCGGTTCAAATGGATGAATCAACTCTTCGAGACAGAGAGGCTGTATTTATAACTTACGTAAGAATAATTGATAAAGGTGTTTTGCTGAAGAAATATTGCTCTGTAAATCATTAGAAAGCACCACTACCTCAAAAAACATATATAGTAAGCTAAAAAAAATTACTTAGGTGTCAATAATATTTGTTTTCTGCGTTTCCATCCTGTTTCAGCATATTGCGGTCAACATCAGCATCTTTCAGCTGTATGTTGATTCCTAGGCTAGATTACGCTCATCAGCACGCGACGACTTTCTGAGCGACCGTCTCCATACTCTCATAAGTCACTGGCGCGACTCGAATAGCTTCAAATTCTAGTGCGCTCACGACAACCACGATAGTATTCGGGGTTAACGGAGAAAGCTGCTAGCTCCTCGGCCAGGGAGCCATGTCAATAATATACCAATGAAAAATATAACAGCTTGTGCTGCAGGGGTGCTCCTAATATGATGGAGAAGAAACATGGTTGCTTAAAATTGATGAAAGATGAGAATCCAGAAATGCTTCTTGTGCATTGTGTTACTCAAAGGGAAAACATGTTTGCTAAAACATTTGACCTGTTCTAAATGAAGTACTAAGGCAGCAGGCGCGCAACTTACTCACTCCCGGCACGGTGACGAAAAATAACAATACGAGTATCGAGACCCCGTAATTGGAATGAGTACACATCAGACCCTTTAACGAGAATCTATTGGAGGGAAAACTGGTGCCAGCAGCCGCGGTAATTCCAGCTCCAATAGCGTATATTAAAGTTATTGCAATCAAAAAGGTGGTAGTTGGATCTGGAGTGTTCACAGCAGTCTTCGGCTGCCTGAATAAAGGTGCATGGAATAATGAAATAGGACCTCTGTTCTATTTTGTTGGTGTTTGGAACTAGAGGTAATGATTAACAGTGACAAACGGGGGCATTCGTATTGCGGGGTTAGAGGTGAAATTCTTGGATCGGAGCAAAAAGCAAAAGCATTTGGGAAAATAAGGAAGTTTTCATTAAACAAGAACGAAAGTCAGAGTCGTATGGACGATCAGACACCGTCGTAGTTCTGACCATAACCGATGCCGACTTGCAACCTCAGTGGGGTTGAAGCGAAACTGAAACAAAATGGAATATACCTTGTATACTAAATCCATTGCGTATAAAGTCCGAATAATTTGCAAGGTGTCCCTACATGCTTGGTCCAGACATATTTTCTACGGCTCTAAGCTGAGGGATATGGATGAACGCTTCTAAGTCAATATCCCCCAGTTGTGAGGGCCTGGCCGTTACTCATCCTCTGCTGCATGGAGGTGAGATGCTGAGCCAGCAGCATCTGCAACCTACCTTGTGCCTTATGTCTGTGAAGACGGCAAGTGCCACTACTGTGTGGGCATTAATGATGGAAAAAAGCATCCCTGTCAGTATCTAAAGCTCATTGAGTAAGCGTTGTCAAAGATGGAAAAGCGTCCCATTGGCACGAAATAGAATATTGCTTGGCTAGCAAATCCATTACGCGGAAGTCTGAAGCAAAAGCTCTCTGTGTGGATGTTGTCTGCATATTGGTCCCTCCTGGATTTCGGAGGAGCAGCCTGTGGTGAACGGAGGGCTCAATATACGGAAGTGAGGCTAAGCAACCATTTGCAGTACGTGACGATTCCTTGGGTGAGCCCAGTACCAGTGCGCTATGTGTCGGCTCTGTAATTATGGAAGCCTTCTTGGATGGTGGGGCCATTGTCTAGCCGTGCCTTCTCTTGAGGGTTGACCGGGATGTCTTCGGCTGTTCTAACTTGACCAGCTGGGATGTAGATGACACCACAACAGTGAGAGTCAAATGTCCGTCTCAGAGTAAGAGTGGAATGTCCCTTGAAACACCCGGGAAGGTTAATCCGTTCAACAAATGCCACATAAGTCGGATATGTCGGCCTAAAGGCGCAAGTAAAGTAGCTCTGCTGTAAACTGGCACACGCAAGTAAAGTAGCTCTGCTGTAAACTGGCACAATGCAATATCGTCAGAGTGAAAGTGGAATGTCCTTCGAAACACCCGGGAAGGTTAACCCGGTCAACAAATGTCCTCAAAAGTCTGATGTGTCGGCCAAAAGGCACAAGTAAAGTAGCTCTGCTGTACACAGGCACAACACAATAACGACAGAGTGATAGTCTGAAAAAAAAAAACAACTACGGATGAACGCAGAAGAAGAAGAAAGTGTAGTATCTGCACTTGATCTTGCCAGGGCAACTAGTGGAGGCAGTCATCCGAATGACACATAGGGACGTGGGGACCTGATGGGGTGGTTCAGCTACTTGAAGGTGCAGCGAGCCCTTATAAAAGAAAAAAAAAACATTTTTCGACTTAGGAAAAGTTATTTTAAAAACAGTTTAAATACCCACCTCAATAGGAACATATGTAATTAAATTGGAGGTAAGGGACATAACATTCTAACATTTATTGTTTGAAGGGACGTTACTGAAATCATCAAAAGTTTCTTATATAGTTTAAATAACTTAATATTTATAATAATCTGGTATACAATGTTTTATAAAATTAACTAGAGATATACAAAACATAATTGACGAATTACAAATTTTTCATAGTTTTTTCAAACTTTGTAAAAGTCATGGCTTTGTTTTATAAGGAACAGTATTTAATAATGAATTTTTGTTATCTACGTTCATGTTACATTAAGTGTTTTGTCCTTTCTATGGTAGTAATATTGTCAATAGAAGTATCAAAATTTTTGTCAGGCCTGTCAAAGGCTTATCACACTGAATATCACCTTTCGGTCCCCTTGGCTAAAGTAGAAGTGTAGAATCTGCGCTGGACCTTGTCAGGTCCGCATGTAGAGGCGGTCATCGTAATGACACAATGCCATGGGACCTTAATGGGTGCCTCCGGCCCCTTTCAGAACCACGACCCCTACAACAAAAGATTCTTAATATTCAGCACTTTTGGTTGTTTTACGGCATTTTGATCTCTCTCTCTCTCTCTCTCTCTCTCTCTCTCTCTCTCTCTCTCTCTCTTGCTCTCTCTACCTATCTCTCTTGCTCTCTCAGAAGACACACCTACCTGTTTCAGTCTCATTGGTAAAAGGAACGTTTGTTGGGTGATACTGTGAATTGTTTAAACTTTAAACTGGAAGAAATTTAGTTTTAGAGAAATTTTCTCTTTTTAAAAATAAGGGCTCGTTGTTCCCCCAAGGGCCAGAGCCGCCCCATTAGGTCCCCATGTCCGAATGTGTCATTCGGATGACTGCCTCTGCAGGTGGCTCTGGCAAGATCAAATGCAGATACTACACATTGATCTTAGCCAATAATCCGAGGAAGGATAGCATTCATAAATTGATGTATAAATAGCAATTACAGGTGTCCAATTAAAACATTAAGTGATTTTTGTCAGAACCCACAGGCAAACGTTTCTAGTGCTCTAGTGCGAGTTATTTCTCTTGTAAAATTGAGATAACACATCTGTATTCGAGTGTCTCACTTTAATAAATTACATTTTCGTCCACTGAATTACATTGACAAGAATATTTCGTTAGATTGTTTCACTTTACACAAGAAGTCTTGTCTCGCATTAAAAAAAAAAAAAAAAAGCTTTAACCATGAAAGCCGTGGTAACGTGGTGTCTAAACGCCTACCTGTGGTCATGAGTTCGAATCTACACCGGATGGTATGTTTACAATTGACCTGAGCTTCCTGGGTTAGAACAACTAGGGTTAGAACTGAATATTAAGAAGACACAGATTATGGTCGTCACTGGGAAGAAGGAAATACCACAATGTGATATACTAGTAGATGGGAATATTCTTAAACAAGAGAACTGATACAATTATCTCGGCACAGTCATAACATCTGACGAAAGATGCCTTAAAGAGATTAGAACAAGAATCGCCATGGCGAAGGTAGCCTTATGCATGGTGAAAAACATACTGACCTATGAAAAGATGTCAACTGCTGCGATAAAAAGAGTGTTGAGGTGCTACATAGAGCCTTTACTTTTGTATGGATGTGAAGCGTGGACAATGAGCAAACAGGCTGAAAAACATCTGAAGGATGTGGAAATGTAGTTTCTGAGGAGAATGCAAAAATACCATAGACCAATGACCACATCCTACAAGAAACACATGAAAACCGTAAACTGATTAGAGAAATTAGACGTAGACAGTCATAATATTTTGGTTACGTTATGAGAAGAAATAAAATGGTGAACTTGGTGACAAGTGGCAAGATCGAGGGTAAGAGAACAATGGGACGGCAGAGAAGTAAATACCTGGATGGCTTGGCCACGTGGTATGGTCGAGACAAGAACACTGAGCTGATCCACGATGCTGGTGATCGAGTGACATGACAAAACATGGCCGCCCACGCTTACCAGCATGGCACATGATGGTGATGAGATGATGTAACTCATTATTACATAAACAATGTAATCAGCGTGGACAAACAATGACTACGATAACAACAATGTTAACGGTAACCGTGATAACATTGCGATGGTAACGATAACACCGATGTTAACGATAACAGGGATAACACAGATGTTAAGAACAACAACGAATGTAGCGATAGGACCGATGGTGGCGACAACAACGACTGTAGCGATAATAAACCGATGGTAACGACAACAACGACTGTAGTTATATGACCGATGGTAGCGACAACAACGACTGTAGCAACAACACCGATGTTAGCGACGGACAACGATTTTAACTACAACAACGACTGTAGCGATAACACCGAATATTAAAGATAACAGCGATGATAACGATAACAGCGATAAGAACTGCTGTAGTGGAACAGCGAATATTAATGATATCTGGGTCAGGGGTCATGTGATATTCTGTGAGTTATCGATTAACAGTTTGCCAGACATATGTAAATAAGTTCGTCAGTCATTGCTTTCCTTCTTGGCCTCGAACATACAGGTCGGGGATAGTAGTATTCACCCTTCACAGACATCCTCTGCCTAGTGTAGCCAACTTGAGACTACAACCAACAACTACCTGTCGGTTGTTCTCAAGCTCAATGTACCACCTATTAAGTGATTTCATGTTTATCATCATCACATGAATTTAAATATTGAGCACAACCCACTACTGGCAACAATGGCCTATCCACGTAAACCTTAGGTTCATACCAGAATACGATCGGCGATGCCAGTAGTGGGTTGTGCTCAATATTTCAATTTCAAATCCCGAAACAACCAAATAATCAATCACAGGAATTGCCTATAATCGTGGACGTTTCATGTTACTCTTCTAGGTAGGCTCATCGGGTACTTCACCTTGCCAAAAGGTGACCCATATGCTAGCGGGCAACAGGAGGTACTTTACTTTAAAATGTGCAGATATCGCAGCTCTGGTTTAAATAGGTGCAGCGAAATTATGTCAAACGCAACAACAACAACAACAACAACAACAACAACAACAACAACAACAACAACATGGACGTTCAAAGAAGATTACCTAACCATGAATCAGTAACAAAATTACATGTTATTTACAGAACGTTGCCATCAACCCCAGATTGATTGTCTATACAATTTTACGTTCAGTGGTTTGCCATTGCTTTCTGAAAGAAAAGTCAATATTGAACTGCAACTTAATGCCAGTATAGGGATTGAATGCCTTACGTCGCCATCAGTGCACCGGAAGTTGCACACGTCCGAGGTGTACACGTGCTCCCACAAGACCGCAACCACGTCTGCCTTGTCATGCATCAATACTTCACCAAGATTTGCAGAGCCAGCCAATATATCCGCCTGTTCATTCCCCAGCACACCGGCATGCCCCGGAGAAAAGATCCAGGCGATGCTTGCCACCCGTGACATCCGAAGCGAAGCAAGCCACTCTGCACTAAGCATGCCTGTCATCATCTTCCTCAGCATGTTTTCTGAGTCAGTTACAATCACGATGTGTGTGTGTGTGTGTGTGTGTGTGTGTGTGTGTGTGGGTGGGTGGGTGGGTGGGTGGGTGGGTGGGTGGGTGGGTGGGTGGGTGGGTGGGTGGGTGGGTGTGTGTGTGTGTGTGTGTGTGTGTGTGTGTGTGTGTGTGTGTGTGTGTGTGTGTGTGTGTGTGTGTGTGTGTGTGTGTGTGTGTGTGTGTGTGTGTGTGTGTGTGTGTGTGTGTGTGTGTGTGTGTGTGTGTGTGTGTGTGTGTGTGTGTGTGTGTGTGTGTGTGTGTGTGTGTGTGTGTGTGTGTGTGTGTGTGTGTGTGTGTGTGTGTGTGTGTGTGTGTGTGTGTGTGTGTGTGTGTGTGTGTGTGTGTGTGTGTGTGTGTGTGTGTGTGTGTGTGTGTGTGTGTGTGTGTGTGTGTGTGTGTGTGTGTGTGTGTGTGTGTGTGTGTGTGTGTGTGTGTGTGTGTGTGTGTGTGTGTGTGTGTGTGTGTGTGTGTGTGTGTGTGTGTGTGTGTGTGTGTGTGTGTGTGTGTGTGTGTGTGTGTGTGTGTGTGTGTGTGTGTGTGTGTGTGTGTGTGTGTGTGTGTGTGTGTGTGTGTGTGTGTGTGTGTGTGTGTGTGTGTGTGTGTGTGTGTGTGTGTGTGTGTGTGTGTGTGTGTGTGTGTGTGTGTGTGTGTGTGTGTGTGTGTGTGTGTGTGGTATTCTCGATCTAGTGGAAAGCTGCAGTGACTGCTTATGAATATGTAGTGCATTAATGAGAAAACGCAACTCTTAGAAATGCTTTATTTATATGGTAAAACATAACAACATTATGGAATGACCATCAAACTTCACACAAGTATAAAACATTGAAGCTATATGAACACAACATTAATCTGCAAAATATATACATCAAATTAGATGTCTTGTCTTACGTATCCTTGTCTATGTTCTTCTCTTGTGTTGTCTTTTCTCTAGTCTTGTGTTCGCAAGTCTTGTCTTGCATTGTTTTTCCTCTAATCTAGTCTAGCATTGTCTTTCCTCTAGTTGTGACTTTTCTCAAGTTTTAACATTCATTGTTTTTTTTTCTCTAGTCTTGTTTTATTTAGCCATGTCTTCCACTGTCTTTTCTTTAGTCTTGTCTTCCATTGTATTTTCTGTAGTCTTGTCTTGCCATGTCTTGTCTCTAGTCTTGTTTTGCCATGTCTTGTCTCTAGTCTTGTCTTGCCATGTCTTGTCTGTAGTCTTGTCTTGCCACGTCTTCACTGATCCATCCGCCAGCGATGTAGCTAACTACGCCGTTATCCTCCGCTCAGTAAGTACAAGTAAAGAACCCTCGATCAGGTTTTAGGTTGAGCTCCGGCCATTAAAAAGAAAAATGCTCCGTATCGATGGGGATTCAACACATGTACACCAGACCAGCAGACATGCATGCTAGCCACAGCGCTACCACCACTTGACAAGGTACTGCGTGCACGTGGCCCACATTAAGATTCTCAGGAGCTAGAAGTGACGAAGAGTAGACGGGATACTCCCTCATTTGTGTATATGTTCAAAATAATGTATTGCCTTGGTGGGTTTAAACACAGAAGTCACATCCAATAGGTTGCACGGTTTATTGCCTGGAATATTTCGCTGCCTCTCGTCAGGTGCATACTGCAGACTTATAGAACACATGAAGTGCATAATACTTTGGCTGAGACACTTAAAACACATAGTCACGTATATTGTTTGAATATGGAACATCAGTTATTCCCACAGTAATCGCAAATTCAAAATGAAATGTTTCTGTTTGCACAAAAGTTAAGAGGAACGAGTCAAAATTACAACCCAGTTGCCGGTAATTTAAAAAGTGTTAAAAAGAATGATTCCGTATGCGTAATGGGAATGCTGCAGCAAAGTTGCATTTTATGTTTTGAAAAAAAATTGTCATACGTCAAGTTGTTTGTTGATTTGTTGACGATATCCAAGTTTAACGTCAGGGTTAAACAAAACGGAGTTTCTTCTTCAGGCCTACTTTGAGAGATCAAAGATCGCACTCGCTGGTCGCTCGTCTCGGATGATGATTGATTCGGCATTTCTATTTGCGACGCTAATGAACATCTTTGATGTCGCAAAAGGGAGAACTCTCCCGCCCTATCCTTAGTTATACCATGCAGCTCCATCCATGTCCTCCCTATTCTTAGTTATACCATGCAGCTCCATCCATGTCCTCCCTATTCTTAGTTATACCATGCAGCTCCATCCATGTCCTCCCTATTCTTAGTTATACCATGCAGCTCCATCCATGTCCTCCCTATCCTTAGTTATACCATGAAGCTCCATCCATGTCCTCCCTATACTATTTATTTATGTCTTTACTTTTCTTCTCCGGTTTAGGTCTTTCTGCCCCCTCAACAGCTTCTCCCACCCGTGGATTTCAAGGAAAAGATTGTCAAGATATACCTTTCTCAGCTTTTTATGTGATCAAACATGGCATGTTGATGTTTAAAGATTAAACTTTAAAAAAAAAAAAAAAAATAGACACGGCTTCTTGTGCATAGTTGAACATTCTAGCAAAATATTCTTGTCAGTGAATTTCAGAACACGACAATGTAGTGAACTATAGTGAGACAATCTAATAAAGGGATATCATCTTTCTGATAAATGAGAAATAACTCGCACTAGAAACGTTTGCTTGTAGGTTCTGACAAAAAATCACTTAATGTTTTAATGGGACACCTATAATTTGTATTCACATCAATTTATCAATGCTATCCATTCTAGGCCTGTTGGCTAAGATCAAAGTGTGGTATCTGCACTTGATCTTGCCAGAGCCACCAGCAGAGGCGGTCATCCGAGTGACACACAGGGACGTGGAGTACTGATTGGGTGACACTGGCCCTTGGGGGTTCCGCGAGCCCTTATTTTACAAATATTTCTCGATTAAAGAAAAGTTTTTTTAATACCCCCCCCCCCCCGCACACACACACACACACATGCACGCACACTCACACACATTAACTTGAACACATGTAATTAAAATAGTGGAAAGAGACATGGCAACTAACAGTTATTTCAAGGGACATTACTAAAAGCAGCATAAATGTATTATGTGATTTAAATAATTGTAGTATTTATAATAATCTTTCATATAATTTTCATATAAATTATCTACAGTTATATACGCCTTAATTGATGGGATAATAAGTTTAAGTCGTCTTGAAAGTTTGTGTAAAAGTAATGGCGTTATTTTACATGCATGAGAATTTAATAATGCATTTTTCCATTTCCCCTCGATAAAATAGTAAATGGTTTGTGTTTTTTTAATGGCAGTTGTTGTCATAAATTGTCCATTAAAAATTTTTTGTCCGGCCTGTGATAGGCCAATCATCCTTAGTATCGCATCCCGGCACCTTGTCTTAGTTAGAAGTGTAGAATGTGCGCTTGATCTTTTCAAGGCCACGTGTATGCGGTGCCGATCACTGAACATCAGTTGGACGGGAGGGGTAGGACTCTCATTTGCTGATGACATTCTCGTGTATCGACAGGGTCGAGATAGACAGGTGGTTGCCAATAATAAGCAGGGGAACTAGATCGAATTTCCTCATGGTGTGCGGATGCCAGTGCCATTGTCAACCATGCAAAGGCATCGGTTACGTGGTTCTCCCTAAATAACAATATTGTGAACACAGACCTGCCGGCAGTAGGAATGGATGGGAGCATTTTGAGTAGAACCCAGTCAATGACATATCTTGGCATGAGGCTTGATCTTAGCCTGTCATTCAGAGATCATGTCGATTATGTCATAACGAAAGCTCGAAAAGGTTTGTCAGCAATGTTGTTGTTTGTCCATCAAGAATGATGATGATGACCATTCATTTCATCCAGTGGGGTTGAAAGTATGGAGCCGTGAGTTCTAAGATGGCTGATAAGGCCTATTTTGACTCGAAATGTTCTTTGAAATTGTGGACAAAGAATGCTTGACGTTTCTGGAGGAGGATTTCCTGCAGTGGTTTTTCTGTTCTGTCTTTCCTTCACAGCTCTTGCAGTCTTGGTTGCTTCACACGTGACTGCACCCTTGCGTAATGATGCACGCCACGAATTTCGGTCTCTGACTGCAGTCTCCCAGGTGTCATGATGAATTCCAAAAGCATTCAGTGAGATTTTCAGAGTGTCTTTAAAGCGTTTTCTCTGGCCGCCTTGGGAACGTTGACAACAACGCAACTCGCCGTAAAAAATTCGTTTAGGGAGCCTGTGATCTGGCATGCGAGTCAAGTGACCAGCCCAGCGAATCGGATTCTTCATTAGTAGAGTGTGGATACTGGGCATGGATGCTCTTTCTAGGATTTCAGTGTCTGGGATCTTGTCTTGCCATTTAATCTTCAGTAACTTCCTAAGGCAGACTGTGTGGAAGTGGTTTAATTTCCTAGCGTGCCGCTGATAAATAGTCCAGGTTTCACAAGCATATAGCAGTGTGGATAATACAACTCCTTTGTAGACTGTCAGCTTTGTTTGCAGGTGCCATGAGTCGGGTTACATAAGACCTGAGTATCAGCAACATAGATAGATGAGGCATTAAGAGTGATAAATAATCACGGAGAGTTATAAGGAAAAAGACACCGGTAACAGGCTAAAGATAGTGGCCAATAGAATTGCGAGGAGGAGACCACGTGATCAGGAGGGTCGAGCAGGGCGCACGAACAAAGAAGATCAGGGGGAGTTCGGACGCCATCGTAGACAGGTTAGAAATCAGGGAATTGAGTCTGCCGGGAAACACAGCCATGTACATTTCATAGAACGTACTAAACCATTGTTCTAATATGAAGATGTGGACATAAATTCGACTATGTCAAGCAATCAGCGCTTGACAACAGGGAGAAAGAACGACATAGTTGCTGAGAACAGTTGCACAGAAGGCGAGATGTGTAGTCCACCCGCCATACCATTGAAGACACGTTTTCACGGAGGGAGGCGAGTGGTGTGGCTGAAAGGGTCGGTGGTGACCCCGTCTTGCGAGTGTAAGTAGGTTAATTACGCAAGTTTATAACTGTATGAACTGCTTGTGAGGAAATAAAGCTATGTATTCGGTATGTTTTCACATATGGAAAGCCGTAGTGAGTCAGTGAATTCTGATACATGTTCCAAGCTTAGTTTGCCAGTGTAGCGACAGCATACCCCTAACAGGACATTGGCAGCAGGCTTATTCCATTTCTGTCCCATACATTCTTGTACAGTCTGCAAAAGGCCACGCTGGCCTTGGAGATTCGTGCATTTACTTCATCATCAATTGTGACAGCTTGTGACACAGTGCTGCCAAGATAGGTGAATTTGTCCACAACATTTGAGACTATGACCATTCACATTGATATTCAACACAGTGTGATTATTCCCTGGAGCTGGCTGGTACATAACTACAGTCTTCTCCAAGTTGATATTGAGCCCAAAGTTGGCACAAGCATGTGAGAAAGCTGAAACATTATGTTGCATGTCCGTCTCTGAGTTGGCGTATAGAGCTCAATCATCAGCAAGCAGGAGCTCTCTGATGGTGTCGCTGTTAATTTGGTTTTAGCTTTCAGTCTTCTGAGATTGAATAACTTTCCATCCATGCGGTAGTTGATGTCTATTCCAATGTCGTTGTTCTCGAAGGCAATCGTCAACATAGCTGAAAACATGAGGCTGAACAGTGTTGGTGCCAGGACACATCCTTGCTTCACTCCATTGGTGGCAGGAAAGGTTTCAGACAGTTCACCATTTTCCTGTACTCTTGCCTGCATACCATCATGAAATAGCCGCAATACATGGACAAACTTTCGTGAACAGCCATATTTTGCCATAATCTTCCACACTCCTTCTCTGCTAACTGTATCAAAAGCCTTGGTAAGGTCAATGAAAGTGGAGAACATTTGGCAGTTCTGTTCCTGAATTTCTCTTGCAGCTGCCTTGCAGCGAAAATCATGTCAACAGTTCCACGTTCTTTTCTGAAGCACATTGACTCTAAGGAAGAAGACCTTGATCGAAATGGGCCGTGAGGCTATTGAGAAGAATTCTGGCGAGTATCTTCCCTGCTATTGAAATCAAGGAGATGCCTCGGTGGTTGTCACTTGATTGGCGGTTTCCTTTACGTTTGTAAAGGTGGACTATTGACGCGTTCTTGAAATCTTGTGGCATGGTCTCGTTCACCCTGTCAGATTCTCACCCATAGTTGCAACGCGTCGTCTGTACCAACGCCAGGCAAATACAACCGGGCTCAGCTCTGAGTGATGTTAAACACGTTAGTCACAACGCGGCGTCTTCGACGGCGCCAGGGAAGTCCAGCCAGGCTCAACTCTGAGCAACGCTAAGCCCGTTGCTGGTCAGTCGGGACACAGCGTGAAACTAGTGGTTCACGCAGTGGGACTCTACTCCGACTGACGAGAATGCTGAACGGCTCGGCAGACAGGCTTGGGACGTCGTTTCGGACAGATGGTTTGAATGCTTGATCGTGAATCTATAGCTAGCCTGTACGAGTGTAGGAAACTGAACGCCTGTGTTATTGACTTGTAAGTGTATTGCATTGATGTATTGATTGATTGCATGTATTGATTGTATGATGAATTGTGATTTCGCGATACATGCATTGATTGTGAAGTGCGCGTTGCGAGAATAAATTGTTTGCATTGTTGTTACCGTGTGTCACGTTGAGTTATTTAGTGACAGTATGTAGTATCTCACTTGTTAGCCATCTAGCCAGAGTTCTTGCTGCCGCAAATCCTGACAACCCATATGTTTGTAAAGACTTTGTGAAGCTGCTCTGTTAGGAGCGACCCACCTGCCTTGTATATCTTTGCCGGGATGGAGTCAGGACCAGGTGCCTTACCGCTGGAGAGTTGCTGGATGGCTTTGTTTACTTCCACTATGGTTGGCAGGTCATCAAGTGTATCATATAGTTGGAACTCCAGGAAGACAGTTGATGGTTTCATCATCGAAGAAGGCAGTTGCATTTAATGAGAGTCATGGCGACTACCAATATCGAGCAAAGAATGCTAATACTTCTGTTCTAAGGACTGGTGCTTTAACCCATCGAGTATTCCCTGCCCACCCTTACTGTCAGCCCTACACAGATTGGAAGACTTGAAAAGGTACAAAACGAAGCCATGCGCATCATTTTGGGCTGCACGAGAGACACCAGCTTTGTAGCAATGAGATACCTCCCTGACTTCCCGACAATGAACCACAGGATCAAGATCTGAAGAGCTCGTGCATACTTAAAAATAAGTGCGGATGAGCAGCACCCTCTGCATGAAGATATATTCAGAGACAAAGGGCAACAGGCTAAAGAGGGGCAAATCATGGATGGGTCGGGCGGAAGATATCATCAGACAGGTCTGCAGTCCTACCAGTATCAACCCCGGCAAGGAATGGGTGCCTGTGCCTCAAGTTTTTAAGTGCACCTTTTCCTGCATTATCACAATTGACAGACGGTGCAGAGAACATAATCCTGCCACTGTCAATGAAGAGGTCAACGCGCTCATCAATGAACACTCAGACAACCCCGAAGTGCTCATCTATACAGATGAATCTGTTGTAAAGAATCAGAGAAGTGCATGGGCATTTACATCCCGTTCAGCGGGCCGAACCTTTCAAGAATCCAGTAGTGCCCACACTATGACCACGAGCAGCATGACGATGTAGGTGATGGCAGTAACACAGGCTTTCATATGGTTGGAATCACAGCATTATACCAATGTGTGCGTACTAAGTGTTTCAATGAGCATGATTCGGAAGGTCGAAGCTGGATCTGTACGTAGACAGTGGACTGAGTCGCTGAGGAAGTCTGTTGTCCGCAAAGTCACCTTCATCTTCGTCCCGGGACATGCGGGAGTCGAGGGAAATGAACGAGCTGATAAATTGGCTGGCTCTGCACCCCCTGCAGAGAACAGAAGAGTTTGACGTCAGTGAATCCACATCGCTGTCCAGGATAAAAGACTTGGGAGTAAGAATCGGCACGGCCAAACACGAGAGGTACATCGGGAAAACGAGGTGCCTCGTTAACCAACACAGAACTGGCACTATTAGCCACCGGACGCTGATGTAAATGCGGGGGCCAGGATCTGAGCACCTATGGACCTGTCCGGAGTGCAATGAAGATGCCCCAAATGATAACTGATAACTGAAGAGTGCAGAGAGTGAAGAGTAAAGAGATTCCAGTGCAGAGTCGGCCATACGAATCACACGATGACGTGGGATATTGATGGGCGGCTTTGACCCCCTTGGGAAACGCGAGCCCTTAAAAATGATCATTAATATTCAGCACTTCTGATTGTTTTACGGCATTTTGATCTCTCTCTCTCTCTCTCTCTCTTCTCTCTCTCTCTCTCTCTCTCTCTCTCTCTCTCTCTCTCTCTCTCTCTCTCTCATCGATAACGGTCACGGTGATAAGAACTGCTGTAGGATAACAGCGAGTATTAATGATATCTGGGTCAGGGGTTATGTGATATTCTGTGAGTTATCAATTCATGTTTTGCTAGACATCTATAAATAAGGTAGTCAGTCAGTCATCGCTTTCCTTCTTGGCAGCGACCATACTAGTTGCGGATAGTAAGTATTCATCCTATAAAGAAATCCTCTGCCTAGTGTAGCGAAATTGAGACTATAATCAACAGTTACCTTTCGATAGTACTCCGGCTCAATGCACCACCTATTAAGTGGTTTTATGTTCATCATCACCACATGTATTGCCTATAAGCATGGACGTTTCATGTTACTCTGCGAGGTAGACTCATGGGGTACTCCATCTTGCACAAAGGTGACCCGTAGGCTAGCGGGTGAATGGGGGTACCTGACTTCAAAATGTGCAGATATCACAGCTCTGGTTTAAACAGGGGCAACGCAAGTATGTCAACAACAATAACATCAGCAGCAACAACAAAACCAACAACAACAACAACAACAACAACAACAACAACATGGACGAACCAAGAAGAAGACCTAAACATGAATCAGTAACAATGTTACATCTCCTTTACAAGGTGTTGCCATAAATTCTAGGCTGATTTTCTATAAAATTTTACGTTCAGTAGTTTGCCATTGTTTTGTGAAAGAGAAGTCAACGTTGAAGTCTAACTTAATGCCAGTTTAGGGATTGAACGCCTTACCTCGCCATCAGAGCACTGGTAGTTTAAAAGTAAGCACTCTCAATCTTTCAGCCACACTTTTTATGAATATTTAGTGCATGAATGAGAAAATACAACTCTTAGAATTGCTTTATTCATATGGTAAAACATAGCAACATTATGAAATGACCATCAAACATCACACATCTATAAAACATTGTAGCTATATGAAGACAAAATTAATCTGTAAAACATATACATCAAATGAGATGTCTTGTCTTGCGTATCCGTGTCTATATTCTTCTCTTGTGTTGTCTTTTCTCTAGTCTTGTCTTGCATTACCTTTTATCTAGTCTTGTTTTGCATTGTCTTTTCTCTAGTCTTGCCTTGCCATGTGTTATCTCTAGTCTTGTCTTCCATTGTCTTTCTGTAGTCTTGCCTTGTCATGTGTTGTCTCTAGTCTTGCCTTGCCATGTCTTGTCTCTAGTCTTGTCTTCCATTGTCTTTCTGTAGTCTTGCCTTGCCATGTGTTGTCTCTAGTCTTGCCTTGCCATGTCTTGTCTGTAGTCTTGTCTTGCCATGTCTTGTCTCTAATCTTGTCTTGTCATGTCTTCACTGATCCATCCGCCAGCCATGTAGCTAACCACGACGTCTTCCTCAGCTCGGTATGTTCAAGTAAAGAACCCTCGATCAGGTTTTAGGCTGAGCTCCGGCCATTAAAAAAAAAATGCTCCGCATCGATGGGGATTCAGACACACGTACACCAGGCCAGCAGATTGAGAGAACCAAGATCGCACTCGCTGGTCGCTCGTCTCGGATGGTGATTGATTCAGCGTTTCTATTTGCGACGCTAATGAAAAACTTTGATGTCGCAAAAGGTTCTCAGTGAAATCGTTTGAGGCTGTTACACTGTAACTTACAGCGACATCATCTTCCCGCTGTTAAACAATTACAGAAGATCATGGTGAGAATTAAAACATATAATGAATGAACAGAATTTAGATTATAAATGGCACCGACATCATAGATTACTCGCTGGGTTGAGTCGTATGCTTCTCTTATTGTATTTAAACCCGACCTTCATCTTCTTTTGTCCTCTCTTTGTCCTCCATTGGCACATAGGTCCAAAACCATCTCGCCCAAAGCCGTCCTATCCTTAGTTATACCATGCTGCTCCATCCATGTCCTCCCTATACTATTTATTTCTGTCTTTATTTTTCTTCTCCTTGCGTTATTTAGGTCTTCCTGCCTATCTCCCCAGCTCCTCCCACCTGTGGATTCCAGGGAAAAGATTAAAGTGAGACAATCTTAAACAGAAATGTCATCTTATTGTCTCATGAGAAATAATTCGCACTAGAGCACTAGAAACGTTTGCCTGTAGGTTCTGACACAAATCACTTTAAGTTTTAACGGGACACCTGTAATTTTGGTTGACATCAATTTATTAATGCTATCCCTTCTTGGCCTTTTGGCTAAGGTCAAAGTATGGTATCCGCACTTGATCTTGCTAGGGACACCAGCATACTCAGTCACCCTAATGACACACAGGGAAGCGGGGACCTGATGGGGCGGCTCTGGTTCTTGGGGGGCCCTAATTAAAAAAAAAAAAAAAAGAAACAAATTTTCGAACCAAAAAATGTTATTTAAAAACAAAAAACTATATTACAAGGAGCACACGTAATTAGAATGTTGGCAAGGGACATAACATTAAATATTACGTTATTTAAATAACTATAGTATTTGTAATAATATTTTATAAAACGTTTATAAAAACTATTTACAATTATTTGCTTCATAAATGAATGAATAATAATTTTAAGTAGTTATCAAAGTGTATGTAAAATTCATGGCTTTATTTTACACGCATGAGAATTTATTATCGCAGTTTACTATTACTTCTCGATATTTCATTAAATTTTTTGTGTGCTTTCAATGGTAATCTGTAACCAATGTAACCTATCAATAAATTTTTGTCAGGCCTGTAAACGGCCAAATATCCTAATATCGATTGCTTCTCGGCCTTATGTGTAAGATCAAAATGTAGTATCTGCGCTTTATATTGCCAGCGGCCGGGATGATCACCCGACACACAGGGACGTGCGGACCTAATGGGGTGGCCCTTGCTCCTCTGGGAACCGCGAGCCCCTATAAAATAAAGTCCTTAATATCGAGAAACTGTTGAAGAGTTACTACAGACCGATCTCGCTTTTAAACGTAGACTACAAGATTTTACCAAAGGCTGTGACGAATAGATTGAAACCAGTAATGGCAATTCTCATCCATGAAGTCCAGCTATGCAGTGTACAACACCGGATCATCCATCAACACATATACTTCATAACGGACATCGTTAACTACACATACCTGAAAAAACTGTCAGTCCTCAATTCTCTCTTTAGATCAAGAAAAGGCATTATCCCACTCATACCTCCACAAAACTGCAACGTGGGAAGTTATTTTCAGACATGGATCAAAATTCTATATTTAAACCCAGAAAGTCGGGTTCTGTGTTAAATCATAGCTTCATCAATTCTTTCAGGTTTACTAGGTCAGTGAGACAGGAATGTTCCTTGTCCTCATTACTGTATGTTGTCGCCATAGAGCCACTTCTAGAAAAAATAAGACAGGACAACAATGTCAGCGGGACGTTCATACCAGTAAAGGGTGGGCAAAAGCTGCGTGCTTATGCGGACGATACCATTTTCTGTCCGACAACTGAAAAGTCTGTACGGATCATCTACAAATCTACCATAATGGAGGCAAATGTTAAAATAAGACGGGTTTTCCATGTGACATATCAACAAATAATCTTGTAGAATTGTACGGAATAATCTTCCCATGTCAACCAAATTAGAATAAGCAAATAACTCGATCTAAATATAAAAGATATCACAACTGTAAATGTGTTTATTGGCGGTATTAATAATCTTATAATTGTATTATTATTATTACTACAATCAGTATTATTAATTGTCTCATTATTATATTTAAATGTGCAAAATAAAATAACAAAATTCGGATTAATAATGCCGAAGAATACACCACGTCCGTTTTTCTCTGAAAGAAAGATTGATTGATTGATTAATTGATTTAGGAACCGACATCACAGCATTCGGGACATTCCCATAAGCGCTCCGTCCCCATCCCCAGTTTCTGATAGAAAGAGAGTGGAACAACAGTAAAAATGTGATCCTTCACCTCTGTAACTATGTGACTCAGTAATTATAGGGAAGCCATATTGTAATGGCAATGATAATGTTAGTGTTATTGTCAAAGATCACGGCATTCAGTCTATTGCTATCTCGAAAAAGCACGAGATAAAACAAATCAAATCAACTTTAATTTAAAAGGGTCACAAATTGGGCACGCAGGCCTGTCTTACATTCGGCCCTTCCAATCACTCATCTTTCGTTCATCAAGAGCATTATACATTCACATAGGAAGAAAAAAAATCACATTGTGATATGAATGTTGCAAACATGAACAAGGCAAATTACCATGTTATGAGGCCCAACTCCCACCTACCCACACATCACCCCACCCACATATTACCCCACCAACACACACACCCCCACCCACACACAGAACCAGGGACACATACATACCCCACAAACCGACCCATCCCCCTCCCGCACATCCCCACCCACACACACACACACACACACACTGCCCTCACCCGTTCCCCCAACTCAAACACACTCACCACCCACACAAACACCCCCCACCAACCCACACATCCCGCGCCCACCCATACATCCTCTACCCATCCACACCCCAAACCACCCATCCCCCAACAACACCTCCATCAAGTCTACGAGATAGATAAATATAGAATGAGAGAGAGAGGGAGAGATGGAGACAGAGAGAGAGAGTGAGAGAGAGATAGATAGATAGAGAGAGAGAGAGAGAGAGAGAAGAGTGAGAGAGAGATAGAGAGAGAGAGAGAGAGAGAGAGAGAGAGAGTGAGAGAGAGAGAGAGAGAGAGAGAGAGAGAGAGACAGAAAAAGACAGACAGAGATATTGACATATATATTGTATTGTATAATATATATATATTGTGTGTGTGTGTGTGTGTGTATTATTCACACATGTGACACTTAACACTAACAAACGGCAACACTCTGTGATATACACAAATACTAAGAAACACACATTAGACCTTGTAAATATCCATTGCTTCGTATGAAATATACGTTATGGGAACAAATGCGGATTAATAAGCCTGTGAGCAAACGATCTCGTCAGTTGCAAACTACATCGCCATTGTTCTTCAAACCAACAGCCATTGGCTTCTGGAGTCAAAATCGTGATGGTTGTAAAAACATATGCCAGTAGATTTGCTTGACCACACTGAAGGCACAGAAACTGGATTGGGCAGTAATGAAATTTACTTCAGACATGAAAACATTTGAAGTAGAAAGATCGGGTACAGCTCAGGATTGCGATGGTTGCGATAATCCAATCACCAGTCTTCCCACTGACGATTAAATTACGTTTGTTACGATTGTGTGTATATAAACAAAGACAACAGCAGAAAGTTTGACATTCTTTGGATTTCATGGCATCCTAATGGTGCAACAGTGAGAAAGATAATGATCTTTGCATCATCCTTCAGCGCTCTCAAGGCAGCACTGAGACATATCAGGAATATTTTAGAGAGTGACTGTTACGCTGAGGTAGATAGCAAAGCAGCTTTAGATGGTGGAAATGCAACGAGGTCGTTAGGTTCGTCAGCTCTTTGTGGAAAGTAAGACATCAGCAATCTAGGGCATTATTGGACATATTTTGTCCTTGGTGTTTAGATTTCAAAATGTTTAGTTTGCTGTTTCAGTCAAGACACTCTACTGATTTAATAGGAAACCAACACGTTATTTAGATATGAGAATCTTCTGTACTTAAATTGATTGGTTTGGAGATTTATACAAGATTGTGAATAAATGTGTATACTGAAAATGTGTTATAGAACATGGAAAATACTGACTGTAGCATGGAATAGACACTGTTGTGTACACACACACAAATTGATATTGCATCTCGTCCTCTTGGCTGAGATTGAAGTGTGGAATCTGCGTTTGAATTTGCTACGACCACATGCAGAAACCGTCACCAGAATGACACGGCGTGGGACTTTGATGAGCGGTTCTGACTGCGTTGGGAACTGCAAGCCCTTAAAAAAACAAAAAGATCCGTTAATACGAGTATTCAGCACTTGTTATTGTTTCACGGCAGTTTCTCTCTCTCTCTCTCTCTCTCTCTCTCTCTCTCTCTCTTCTCTCTCTCTCTCTCTCTCTCTCTCTCTCTCTCGTGGGTGTATGTGTGTGTACATGCGTATGAGATAGAAGAGAGAGAGAGAGATAGAGAGAGAGAGAGAGAGAGTGGATGAGTGTGAGAGTGTGTGTATGTAGAGAGAGAGAGAGAGAGAGAGAGAGAGAGAGAGAGAGAGAGAGAGAGAGAGTTGAGCCCACGCATGTCATGTGACATGCTATTCCATATTTTTTATGTATTCTCATCTTTCATATTATGAGGTATCATTTTGTATGCCACTTGATTGTCCTGTAACATGCCATTCCATATTTTTTTTTGGTTTATTCTCATCTTCCATATTATCATTTTGTATGCCACTTGATTTTATCATGTATAATATAACATTACTGTGATGTGAGTGAGAGAGTTAGTGAGTGGGAGGGAGGGAGAGAGAGAGAGAGAGAGAGAGAGAGAGAGCAAGAGAGAGAGCAAGAGAGAGAGAGCAAGAGAGAGAGGGAGAGATGGAGGGAGAGAGAGAAAAAAGAGAGATTTGAATTGCATCACTAATTTTTACGTTACACAATGTATATGTACAATTTTTACTCCACTTCTTGCAATTGCGAGAATTCTCACGACAATCGTCAGTGTCTCAATTGTGTCTCAATTGTCTCAAGTGTGGGAGTTTGTTCTTATTAGTTTCAGTGATCATGTGAGGCATCATGTATGTGTCTAGATGTGAGGATGTGTGTATGGGTGTGTATGAGAGGGATATGTGTGTGTGTGTGGGGGGTGTGGGGAATGTATGTGTGGAGGGGTTGTGTGTGGGGGATGTGTATGGGTTAATGGGTAATGTGTGGATGTGTGAAGGGATGTGTAGTCGGTGGTGGATGTATGTGTGTGTGAGGGATATGTGTGTGTGTATGGGGGTGGGGGGGGGGAATTTGAGAGGATATTGGAAGTATGTGGGTGTTGGTGGGTTGGGAGGGGGTGTGGGTAGGGAATGTGTGTTTGGGTGGGTAAATGGGTGTGTAGGAGATTGTGTGAGTTGGGGGATGGATGTGTAATGGGTGTGGGGGATGAGTGTTGGGGGTGTCTGTGAATGGGATATGTCTGTATGGGTGGGAGTGTGTGAGTGTGGATGGGGTAAATGTGTGTGGGTGGAGGATGTATGTGTGGGTGCTGAGGATGTTTGTAGGTGGAGGGTGTGTGAGTGTGTGGGGAGATGTGTGGGCGGGGATGTGTATGAGAATGTATGTGGGGTGTGTGTGTGCGTGTGGGATGTGTGTATGTGTGGAGTTTCGTGTGGGAGGGGTGATGTGTGAGAGGTGGGGGAGTTGTGAGACGTGCAGGTGATTGAAGGATGTATGCGAGGATGGGGGATGTGTATTTGGCTGAGTGGTTGGGGTGTGTGTGGGTGGGAGGGTAGATGAGAGATGCATGTGTTGATGGGCGCGTGGGTGATGTGTGGGTGGGAGTGGTTGATGGATGAGTACGTGAGTGGGTGGATGTGTGTGAGAGATGAGTGTATGGGTGGGGGACGTGTGTAGTTGTGAGAAGATGTGTGTGACCGGGGGATGTGTGTGGGTGGGGTATATGTGGGTGGCGGGGTGTGTGTGGGTGGGAGGTGTGTGTTTTTGGGTGTTTATGGGTGGGGGATATGTGTGGGCAGGTGGGGAGATGTGTTTATGGGTGAGGATGTGTGTATAGGTGGGGATGTGAAGTTGAGAGGTGGCGAATATTGGGTGGGTGAGTGGGTGTAGGTTGGCTGATGTGTGTGTTGGTGGGTGGGGAAAAGTGTGAGAGTGCGGGATATGTGTGTGGATAGGTGCGGGATGTGTGTTTTGGCGGGGGTATGTGTGTGTGGTTTCTTCCTCTTCTTCTTCTTCTTCTTCTTCTTCTTCTTCTTCTTCTTCTTCTTCTTCTTCTTCTTCTTCTTCTTCTTCTTCTTCTTCTTCATCTTCTTCTTCTTCTTCTTCTTCTTCTTCTTCTTCTTCTTCTTCTTCTTCTTCTTCTTCTTCTTCTTCTTCTTCTTCTTCTTCTTCTTCTTCTTCTTCTTCTTCTTCTTCTTCTTCTTCTTCTTCTTCTTCTTCATCTTCTTCTTCTTCTTCTTCTTCTTCATCTTCTTCTTCTTCTTCTTCTTCTTCTTCTTCTTCTTCTTCTTCTTCTTCTTCTTCTTCTTCTTCTTCTTCTTCTTCTTCTTCTTCTTCTTCTTCTTCTTCTTCTTCTTCTTCTTCTTCTTCTTCTTCTTCTTCCTCTTCTTCTTCTTCTTCTTCTTCTTCTTCCTCTCTTCTTCCTCTTCTTCTTCTTCTACTTCTTCTTCTTCTTCTCCTCCTCCTCCTCTTCCACCTCCCTCCTCCTTCTTCTTGTTCTTCTTCTTGTTCTTCTTGTTCTTCTTCTTGTTCTTGTTCTTGTTCTTCTTCTTCTTCTTCTTCTTCTTCTTCTTCTTCTTCTTCTTCTTCTTCTTCTTCTTCTTCTTCTTCTTCTTCTTCTTCTTCTTCTTCTTCTTCTTCTTCTTCTTCTTCTTCTTCTTCTTCTTCTTCTTCTTCTTGACGTGTGAGGATGTGTGTGTGGGTGGGAAATGTGTGTGGGTGGGGGATCAGTGTGTGGGTGGCGGCATGTATGTTTGTCTGGTTCTGTGTGAGTGCGTGGAGGTATGTGTGGGTGGGTGGGGGAGGTTTGGTGGGTGGGGGATGTGTTGGTGGCTGCGGGATATGAGGGTGGATGGGGATGTGTCTCACAACATTGCAATATGCACTGTTTATGTTTACAACTTTCATTTGACAATGTTTTTTTTTTTTCTTTTTCTCATGTGAATGTATCATGCGTAATATGCATTGTTTATGGTTACAAAATCCATTTGACAATGTTTTTTCCCCCATGTTAATGTAACATACACATTTGATGAATGCAAGATGAGTGATTGAAAGGGCCGAATGTAAGACTAACCTGCGTGCCCAATTTGTTACCCTTTTAAAATAAAGTTTGTTCTTCGTTCGTTCCCTCCTTCTCTCTTTCTCTCTCTCCCTCGCGCTCTCTCTCCTCTCTCCCTCTCTCCCCCTCTCTACCTCTCTCTACCTCTCTCCCCCTCTCTACCTCTCTTTCTCTCTCTCTCCTCTCCAACCTATCACTCCCCCTCTCTCTATCCCTCTCTCCCTCTCACTTTTTTCTCTCTCCCTCTCTCCCCATCTTTCTCTCCATCCTCTCTCTCGTTCTCTCTCTCTTCTCTCTCACTCTCTCTCCCTCTCTATCCCTCTCTCTCCCTCTCCAACCTCTCCCTCCCCTTCTCTCTCTATCCCTCTCTTTCTCACTTTTTTTCTCTCTCCCTCTTTCTCCCTCTTCCCCTCCATCTTCTCTCTCTCCCTCTCCCTCTCTCTCCCTCTCTCTCCTTCTCTCTCTCCATCCTCTCTCTTGTTCTCACTCTCTCCTCTTTCCCTCTCTCCCCCTCTTTACCTCTCCCTCTCTCTCTCCCTCCCTCTCCAACCTCTCACTCCCCCTCTCTCTCTATCCCTCTCTCTCTTTCTTTTTTCTCTCTCCCTCTCTCTTCCTCGTTCTCTCTCACTCTCTCTCTCACTCTCTCTCTCTCTCACTCTCTCTCTCTCTCACTCTCTCTCTCCCTCTCCCTCTCTCTCCCTCTCTCTCCTTCTCTCTCTCCATCCTCTCTCTTGTTCTCACTCTCTCCTCTTTCCCTCTCTCCCCCTCTTTACCTCTCCCTCTCTCTCCCTCCCTCTCCAACCTCTCACTCCCCCTCTCTCTCTATCCCTCTCTCTCTCTTTCTTTTTTCTCTCTCCCTCTCTCTTCCTCGTTCTCTCTCTCTCTCTCTCTCTCTCTCTCTCTCTCTCTCTCTCAGAAGACACACCTACGAATCTGCACCGGGGCGGATGTTTACAACTGACCTGTTCTGCCTGGTAGGGTTGATTTTGTTTTTCTGCAGCTCAAGGAGACATTGTTTCTAAAGTTCCAAGTTTTGCAGTCAACCCGACTGTGTTCGTTCAGATGATTCTCAAAGTTGTCAGTCTTGCAGTCATCCTTAACGCATCCTTTCAGATACTTCTCAAAGTTCCCACTCTTGTCGTCACCCTTAATGCGTTCTTCCAGATACTTCTCAAAGTTAGTAGAATCTATGATAACATCCTCCACCGGGTGGGTGCAGTGCACGGTGTACTTCAAGATGGTCTTTTTTCCTCTTGCCACCCTTCCCTTCCTGTGGGTTTCTTGCTAGAAGTGGCGAAGGGTATACGGGAGACTCCTTCGTGTAAAATCGAAACTAGAAAGCCCGCCCGCAATAGACTGTATATATGTTCAACACAAAGTATTCCCTTGGTGGATTTAAACACAGAAGTCACACCCAATAGGTTGCACGGTTTATTGCCAGGTATATTTCCCTGCATCTCGTCAGGTGCATGCTACAGAGTTATATATCACATGGAGTGAATAAATAAATAACACTGGCTCACAAACATAAAACACATAGTCACAGAACTGCAAGTTATAAGAAGCGTGGCCAAACAAGAACTCTATGCAGGAAAGCAAGGAAGATTAACAAACTAACACAGAGCTCATGTCGAGGGCCGCTACACGCTGCGGGATTTACCGAGGAGGAGATCTGAGACCTTATGAACTGAATGGCTCGTTGAGCAATGAGGATGATCTATCGACTAACAATCTAAATCACTAAAAAACTAACTAACAAACCAACCAACCAACCAACCAACCAACGAGCCAGCCAGCCAACCAACCAACCAACCAAGCAACCAAACAAGCAACCAACCAAGCAACCAACCAAGCAACCAACCAAGCAACTAACCAACTAATCATCCAACCAAACAAGAAACTAACTAACTACCTAACTAGCTAACTAACTAACTCTCTCTCATCTCTCTCTCTCATCATGTTCCTCTTGTACCTTGCGGTGTCGAGGTGAAGTATAAACTTCGTGAGAGTGCCCGGTTATGGGCTTCGTATATCGACATTCCCATGGATTCTGTTATTCCCTCCGTCCAGCGTTTACGTGGTCGGCCTCTTCCTCTGTTTCCATCTGGTCTGTACGTCATTGCCTGTTGTGGCATGCTGTTGACTGGTAGCCTACTTGCATGGCCAAACCATTTGACTTGCTGCTTTCTAATAAAATCTAGAGCAGCTTTAACCCCCACTTTAGTCCTGATTTCTTCATTTCTGATCTTATCTCTTCTTGATACGTTGAGTATTCTTCTCAGGAACCTCATTTCTGTTGTTGTGATTTTTCTTTTCTCTTTTTCTGTCATTGTCCAGGTTTGGCATTGGTAGCACAGAGTTGGTAGGAAGATTGTGTTGTAAAGTGCTTTCTTAGTAGTTATTGATACATGTTTGTTCTTTAGTATTGGTGCACTTCTTAGTTTTTCTACGAGCTAACTAACTAACTAACTAACTAACTAACTAACTAACTAACTAATTAAATAACTACCTAACTAACTACCTAACTAACTAACTAACTAACTAACTAACCAACCAACTAACTAACTAACTAAATAACTAACTAACTAACTAACTAGCTAACTAGCTAGCTAGCTGGCTAACTAACTAACTAACTAACTATCTAACTAGCTAGCTAACTAGCTAACTAACTAACAAACCAACCAACCAACCGACCAACCGACTAACTAACTAACTAACTAGCTAGCTAGTTAGCTAGCTAGTTAGCCAGCTAACTAACTAACTAACTAACTAACTAACTAGCTACCTAGCTAGCTATCTAACTAACTAACTAACTAGCTTGCTAGCTAGGTAGCTAGCTAACCAACCAAACAACAACCAACCAACCAACTAACTAACTAGCTAGCAAGCTAACGAAGTAACTAATTAACTAACTAGCTAACTAACTAGCTAGCTAGTTAGCTAGGTACCTAGCTAGCTAGCTAGCTAACTAACTAACTAACTAACTAACTAATTAACTTACTAACTAACTAACTAACCAACCAACCAACCAAACAAACAACTAATTAACTATCTAACTAACTAACTCACTCACTAACTCATTACCTACTAACTAACTTACTAACTAACTAACTAACTAATTAACCAACCAACCAACCATCCAACCAACCAACGAGCCAGCCAGCCAGCCAGCCAACCAACCAAGCAACAAACCAAGCAACCAACCAACCAACCAAGCAACCAACCATCCAACCAACCAACCAACCAACTAACCAACCAACCAACCAAACAACTAACTAACTAACTAACTAACTAACTAAATAAGTACCAAACTAACTAACTAACTAATTAACTAACTAACTAACTAGCTAGCTAGCTAGCTAATTAACTAACTAACTAACTAACTAAATAACTATCTAACTAGCTAGCTAACTAGCTAGCTAGCTAACTAACTAACTAACTAACAAACCAACCAACCAACCAACCAACCGACCAACCAACCAACTAACTAACTAACTAACTAACTAGCTACCTAGCTAGCTAACTAACTAACTAACTAACTAGCTTGCTAGCTAGGTAGCTAGCTAACCAACGAAACAACAACCAACCAACCAACTAACTAGCTAGCTAGCTAGCTAACGAACGAACGAACTAACTAACTAACTAAGTAACTAACTAACTAACTAACTAATTAATTTACTAACTAACTAACTAACTAACCACCAACCAACCAACCAAACAACAAACTAACTATCTAACTAACTAACTAACTCACTAACTCACTAACTACTAACTAACTTACTAACTAGCTAACTAACTAATTACCAAACCAACCAACCATCCAAGCAACCAATGAGCCAGCTAGCCAGCCAGCCAGCCAACCAACCAAGCAACCAAGCAACCAACCAAGCAACCAACCAACCAACCAACCAACCAACCAACTAACCAACCAACCAACCAAACAACTAACTACCTAACTAACTAACTAAATAAGTACCTATTTAACTAACTAACTAACTAATTAACTAACTAACTAACTAACTAACCAACCAACCAACCAACCAACCGACCAACCAACTAACTAACTAACTAACTAGCTACCTAGCTAGCTAACTAACTAACTAACTAACTAGCTTGCTAGCTAAGTAGCTAGCTAACCAACGAAACAACAACCAACCAACCAACTAACTAGCTAGCTAGCTAGCTAACGAACGAACGAACGAACTAACTAAGTAACTAACTAACTAACTAACTAATTTACTAACTAACTAACTAACTAACCACCAACCAACCAACCAAACAACTAACTAACTATCTAACTAACTAACTAACTCACTAACTCACTAACTACTAACTAACTTACTAACTAACTAACTAACTAATTACCCGACAAACCAACCATCCAAGCACCCAATGAGCCAGCCAGCCAGCCAGCCAGCCAGCCAGCCAGCCAACAAACCAACCAACCAAGCAACCAACCAACCAAGCAACCAACCAACCAACCAACCAACTAACCAACCAACCAACCAAACAACTAACTACCTAACTAACTAACTAACTAACTAACTAACTATATAAGTACCTATTTAACTAACTAACTAACTAACTAATTAACTAACTAACTAACTAGCTAGCTAGCTAGCTAACTAACTAACTAACTAACTAACTAACTAACTAACTAACTAGCTAGTTAGATAGCTAACTAACTAACTAACCAACCAACCAACACCTAACTAACTAACTAACTAACTAGTTAACTAACTAACAAACTAACTAACTAACTATCTAACTAGCTAGCTAACTAGCTAGCTAGCTAACTAATTAACTAATTAACTAACTAACTAACCAACCAACCGACCGACCAACCAACCAACTAACTAACTAACTAACTAACTAGCTGCCTAGCTAGCTAGCTAACTTACTAACTAACTAAATAGCTAGCTAGCTAGGTAGCTAGCTAACCAACCAACCAAAAACCAACCAACCAACTAACTAGCTAGCTAGCTAGCTAACGAACTAACTAACTAACTAACTAACCAACTAACTAACTAACTAATTAACAAACTAACTAACTAACTACTAACTAACTAACTAACTAACCAACTAACTAACTAACTAATTAACAAACTAACTAACTAACTACTAACTAACTAACTAACTAACCAACCAACCAACCAACCACCCACTCACCCACCCACCCACCCACCCAACCAACCATCCAACCAACCAACCAACCAACTAACTAACTAACTAACTAACTAACTAACAAACTAGTCACATATATTGTTCGAATGTGGAATATAAATTATTCCCACAGTAATAGCAAATTCAAGATGAAATCTTTCTTCTTGCACAAAAGTTATGAGAAACGAGTCAAAATAACAATTCAATTGCCGGGAATTTAAACGGGGTTGAAAAGAATTCTTTAGTAAGCTTAACGGGAATGCAGCAGGAAAGTTGCATGTTCTATTTTGAAAAACAAAAAAAATTGCCGTCCGTCAAATTGTTTGTTGATTTGTTGACGGTGTACAAGTTTAACGTCAGGATTAAACAAGGCGTTTCTATTTGCGATGCTAATGAAAATCGCCGGGTTTCGTGGCCAAAGGCCGGTTCTGAGCCGCTTACCAGGCGTGCGAAAACGCAGCCGCGACCGATTTGTGCAGCAGACCGTGTAGCGTTGTGTTACAACGTGTTGGTATGGGAGCCGGTCGTTCAAAAAGCAAATTCAAACTACTGAACGTAAAATTTGCCTAATACATTAACAGCAGCTGAAAAATGCTGGTGTTGACTGCAATGTCCTGTAAGAGATATACCCCCCACACAAAAAAAAATTAAAATCTCTTATGTCGCATAAGCGAGGCTGTTATAGCGACAGGATCTTCCCACTATTAAACAAATACAGAAAAACAGAGTGAGGATTATAATATAGATTATAAATGGCAGCGACATCGTAGTTACTTGCTGAGTTGGAGTCTTCTGCTTCTCTTATTATGTTTAAACCCGACCTGCATAATAATCTTATGTCCTCTCTTTGTCCTCCATTGGTCCTAGGCCCTAAACCAACTCGGCCCAAACCGTCCTATCCTTAGTTATACCATACAACTCCATCCGACTCCTCCCTATCCTTAGCTATACCATACAACTCCATCCATGTCCTCCCTATCCTTAGTTATACCATACAACTCCATCCGACTCCTCCCTATCCTTAGTTATACCATAAAACTCCATCCATGTCCTCCCTATCCTTAGTTATACCATACAACTCCATCCGACTCCTCCCTATCCTTAGTTATACCATACACCTCCATCCGACTCCTCCCTATCCTTAGTTATACCATAAAACTCCATCCATGTCCTCCCTATCCTTAGTTATACCATACAACTCCATCCGACTCCTCCCTATCCTTAGCTATACCATACACCTCCATCCGACTCCTCCCTATCCTTAGCTATACCATACACCTCCATCCGACTCCTCCCTATCCTTAGCTATACCATACAACTCCATCCATGTCCTCCCTATCCTTAGTTATACCATACACCTCCATCCGACTCCTCCCTATCCTTAGCTATACCATACAACTCCATCCATGTCCTCCCTATCCGTAGTTATACCATACAACTCCATCCGACTCCTCCCTATCCTTAGTTATACCATACAACTCCATCCGACTCCTCCCTATCCTTGGCTATACCATACACCTCCATCCGACTCTTCCCTATCCTTAGCTATACCATACAACTCCATCCATGTCCTCCCTATCCTTAGTTATACCATACACCTCCATCCGACTCCTCCCAATACTTAGTTATACCATACAACTCCATCCATGTCCTCCCAATACTTAGTTATACCATACAACTCCATCCACGTCCTCCCAATACTTAGTTATACCATACAGCTCCATCCATGTCCTCCCTATCCTTAGTTATACCATACAACTCCATCCGACTCCTCCCTATCCTTAGTTATACCATACAACTCCATCCATGTCCTCCCTATCCTTAGTTATACCATACAGCTCCATCCATGTCCTCCCTATACTTAGTTATACCATACAACTCCATCCATGTCCTCCCTATCCTTAGTTATACCATACAGCTCCATCCATGTCCTCCCTATACTTAGTTATACCATACAGCTCCATCCATGTCCTCCCTATCCTTAGTTATACCATACAGCTCCATCCATGTTCTCCCTATACTTAGTTATACCATACAGCTCCATCCATGTCCTCCCTACCCTTAGTTATACCATACAGCTCCATCCATGTCCTCCCTATCCTTAGTTATACCATACAGCTCCATCCATGTCCACCCTATACTTTGTTATAGCATACAACTCCATCCATGTCCTCCCAATACTTAGTTATACCATACAACTCCATCCATGTCCTCCCTATCCTTAGTTATACCATACAGCTCCATCCATGTCCACCCTATACTTAGTTATACCATACAACTCCATCCATGTTCTCCCTATCCTTAGTTATACCATACAGCTCCATCCATGTCCACCCTATACTTAGTTATACCATACAGCTCCATCCATGTCCTCCCTATCCTTAGTTATACCATACAACTCCATCCATGTCCTCCCAATACTTAGTTATACCATACAGCTCCATCCATGTCCTCCCTATCCTTAGTTATACCATACAGCTCCATCCATGTCCTCCCTATCCTTAGTTATACCATACAACTCCATCCATGTCCTCCCTATCCTTAGTTATACCATGCAACTCCATCCATGTCCTCCCTATCCTTAGTTATACCATACAGCTCCATCCATGTCCTCCCAATACTTAGTTATACCATACAGCTCCATCCATGTCCTCCCTATCCTTAGTTATACCATACACTCCATCCATGTCCTCCCAATACTTAGTTATACCATACAGCTCCATCCATGTCCTCCCTATCCTTAGTTATACAATACAACTCCATCCCGCTACTCCCTATCCTTAGTTATACCATACAACTCCATCCATGTCCTCCCTATCCTTAGTTATACCATACAACTCCATCCATGTCCTCCCTATCCTTAGTTATACCATACAACTCCATCCATGTCCTCCCCATACTTAGTTATACCATACAACTCCATCCGACTCCTCCCTATCCTTAGTTATACCATACAACTCCATCCGACTCCTCCCTATCCTTAGTTATACCATACAACTCCATCCCACTACTCCCTATCCTTAGTTATACCATACAGCTCCATCCATGTCCTCCCTATCCTTAGTTATACCATACAACTCCATCCCACTACTCCCTATCCTTAGTTATACCATACAGCTCCATCCATGTCCTCCCTATCCTTAGTTATACCATACAACTCCATCCGACTCCTCCCTATCCTTAGTTATACCATACAACTCCATCCGACTCCTCCCTATCTTTAGTTATACAATACAACTCCATCCGACTCCTCCCTATCCTTAGTTATACCATACAACTCCATCCATGTCCTCCCTATCCTTAGTTATACCATACAACTCCATCCGACTCCTCCCTATCCTTAGTTATACCATACAGCTCCATCCATGTCCTCCCTATCCTTAGTTATACCATACAACTCCATCCATGTCCTCCCTATCCTTAGTTATACCATACAACTCCATCCGACTCCTCCCTATCCTTAGTTATACCATACAACTCCATCTGACTCCTCCCTATCCTTAGTTATACAATACAACTCCATCCGACTCCTCCCTATCCTTAGTTATACCATACAACTCCATCCATGTCCTCCCTATCCTTAGTTATACCATACAACTCCATCCGTCTCCTCCCTATACTATGTATTTCTGTCTTTACTTTTCTTCTCCATGCGTTTTTAGATCTTCCTGCATCCCCCTACCCAGCTCCCCCACTTGTGGATTCCAAGGGAAAGACTGTCTAGACATACATATCTCAGCTTTTCTCATATTAAAGCTTGTTCTTTAAAAAACTCATAGACAAGACTGTTTGTGCATAGTGGAACATTCTAACAAAATGTTCATGTCAGTGAATTTCAGAACACAAACTCTGATAAACTAAATGTAGACAATGTCATCTTATTGATAAATAAGAAATAACTCTCACTAGAGCACTAGATGTTCCGACCAACATCACTTAATGCTTTAACGGGACACCTATAATTTTTGTTTACATCAATGTATGAATGCTATCCCTTCTTGGCCTTTTGGCTAAGATGAAAGTATGGTATATGCACCTGATCTTGCCAGGACCACCAGCAGAGGAAATCATCCGAATGACACATAGGGACGTGAGGACCTGATGAGGCGGCTCTGGTTCTATTGAGAAATAGCGAGCCCTTATTTAAAAAAAAAAACAAAAAAAAACAACAACAACAACAACAACAACAACAAAATCTCGACGAAAGAAATGTTGGTTTAGAAAATTAAAAGAAAAACGCATTAAAATGACCACATGTAATTTTAGTGTTGGCAATGGGCGTACCGATAAAAGTTATTATGTAAAGGGACATTACTCAAAGCAGTGTTAAAGTATAATTTTATTTAAATAGCTGTAATATTGATAATACTGATGTATAACACATTTATAGATATTTTAACAATTATTTGCTTCATCAACTATGTTAAAAATTTCCAGAGGTTGTCAAGGTTTGTGCAAAAGTTTTGGCTTTATTTTATACGGATGAGAATTTTGTAACGCAGTTTTCTTTTACTTCTCGATATTTCATATAATTTTGTTGTACTTTTAATAGCATGGTGAAATTCACAGCCTTTATGAAGGTAATTTTTGTCAGGCCTGTAAACGGCCAAAATCTTTATTTCGGGTAGGAAGTGTCTATACCGCGATAGCTCGGAATAGACAGAGCAGTTCCGCGATAACTCGGAATAGACAGAGTAGTTTATTCCGCGATAGCTCGGAAGGAAACCCCGGTTGGCGATAATTTCCTTCCTTCTTCCTGCGAGAGCGCACTTTCCTGTCCTGCTTTCTGTGAACGATACTGAGCGCACTTTCCTGTCCTGCTTTCTGCGAACGATACTGAGCGCGCGGTACTTAAAAAAAAAATGGCGTTAGAAAAAGGAGCCTCATTTGAAAGTTACCAGGAGTTTCAGGTTATTCTTAAGAAGCACGAAGACGAGTGTGGTGTGCTGTACATCAAGTCGAGCGCAAAGAAGGTAAGATTCCGCTACATTTATATATGGCTTTATGTATTTCTGATACAAAACCAATGCAATTTTTAAATGTTCGATTATATAATTCACCTTTAATTCCTTTAATCAAATTAGATATATTTATAGATTATATAACTGTCATATGGCAATAACTACGATCCATGGCGGTGGCGAGTGTGGCTGGTAAGGCCAATTCTTGCTGCAAATGTTTGCAAATGGTCTACTATCTCCAATTCGGCGTCGTCAATAAAGATTGATGGTACACCATGTGCACCTTGTGACATAATCTGTGTCTTCTTTTTGTTAATTGTTAAACCAAATTCAGAACAAGCATAACAAGAACTGTAATAAAACCGAGAAAACTTTTTACCAAAACCCAAAACTAATAGTAATTAAATTTTTTTCTATATTCTCTACTGTAGCCTCCTGAACTCGAATAAAACCGAGAAAACTAATAGTAATTTAACTTTTAAAAATCAAATTAGATATATTCACTCATGTAGCCTCCTGAACTGGAATAAAACCGAGAAAACTAATAGTACCCAAAACTAATAGTAATTAAATTTTTTTCTATATTCTCTACTGTAGCCTCCTGAACTGGAATAAAACCGAGAAAACTAATAGTAATTTAATTTTTAAAAATCAAATTAGATATATTCACTCATGTAGCCTCCTGAACTGGAATAAAACCGAGAAAACTAATAGTACCCAAAACTAATAGTAATTAAATTTTTTTCTATATTCTCTACTGTAGCCTCCTGAACTGGAATAAAACCGAGAAAACTAATAGTAATTTAATTTTTAAAAATCAAATTAGATATATTCACTCATGTAGCCTCCTGAACTGGAATAAAACCGAGAAAACTAATAGTAATTTAATTTTTAAAAATGAAATTAGATATATTCACTCATGTAGCCTCCTGAACTGGAATAAAACCGAGAAAACTAATAGTAATTTAATTTTTTTCATCAATTTCATGCTTTTAGCCATGACACAGTATGAATGGGTGGACAAAAAAGTGCAATAAAAAGTAAAAGTTATAAATCAATTGTTTGTTGTGAATAATACAATAGTGTTTATTTTCTTTCAGTTGAGGAATGAATTACCAGATTCGGAAAGGCTCCAATATGAATACATCTTGTTTGCTTGCAAACAAGGGCACCGTAAAGATCAGAGCACTAGCCAAGGCATCAGACCAAACCAAAGGTAAGCTTTATATATTGTTCCCTCTATAAATTCTACTTACTGAGCGCCATTTTATTGAAGGTACAAACCAGACTAAAGTGTGGAAGGCTGCAGGTAAAAGAACGTCTATGCCTGACACCATGTCTCAACCTGTGTCTTCCATGTCAGGCGGCGATCAAAGGTGACTCCTAGATAGTTTTAATTTGCTTCATGGCGCAATATGCTACCGTCGTCATTGGGTCATTAGAACACACAAGCCTCTCTACCTGGTCACGGTGAACACAAGGCAGAGGGGATATTCTGACATTTCTATACATTGCTTGTCATACCATCAATTCTTGCTGCAAATGTTTGCCCACAGTAGATGCATGTGAAAACATGGTCCTGTCCATAATTTTGCACCATCTTACCTCTCCATAGTACAACGCCTGGGCTAAAATAAAGAAATGCCCATGCAGCATGATCCCTCTCTCGGCCTGCCTAGTTCACTCCAGAGGAAAGTTAACACCTAAACATCTGGAATAAGACAAGCTGCAGAAGCTGTTGGATCAGCAAAGCAATGCTCTAACTGTCCGCCTGTCGGAGTTTCAATCCTAGACCAGCTGCCAACCAAGGCTTAGGGCCTGGTCTGCCCTGCCATGACTATTTTGTTTTTGGGTTGCATTTCATCTCAATCGGATGGACCGTTTTTGCGAACGCATAAAGAACGGACGGAAATACATACATCGTGTTTTATATATAAAGATGATTATTATTTATAAGATTTATATGATTGATGAAAGACATCCACAAATTATTTCAGAACATTAAAGACCGGATGCCCTGCTTTTATACGTCTGGTGGAGGATCGGGCTACATGTAAACTGAAAGTCTCCAGCTGCCACTTGGTACATGAGAACCACCCTACTGGAAAAGAGGTATTTTTTTTTTAATTCTCTGGTATTTTTTCTTATGTGATACCCCACAAATCAAGAGTGGGTGTTCAGCAAGATTGTGTACTATCCCCCACCCTCTTTGGAATATACTTGTCACTTTTACTGAAATATACGTTTAAGCAGCTTTCATATGTGGTGTCTACGAAAAAATACTTGGTACAGTGTAGTCTGGACATCCAGTCTGTTGGAAATGACCATGTGCTCACATGCAGCCAATGTGGATGAACATTTACAGCGCAAATAGGCCTTATCAGCCACATTCGCTACCGCCAGGGGTTGTAATTATGGTTTTCTGAAACACAATTTAACAATCTATCTTCTGTCAAAATGGCATGGTGCCAATGTTGCCCCACAATCTATGGGGTATTGTATTGTACACCTTATTGTAAGGAAAAATTAAAATTGCTAATAAAAAGTTTTTTTGTCACTGTTTACATTAACGGGAGGACCAAAATGCTTGTTTATTTCCTATAATTATTTCGTAATTATATAAAATAATTTTAAAGTATGTTTTTTTTTGTGTTTCAGTTTTCGCAACTCTATCCAGAAAATCGAAAACCAAAAATGTCAAGTGAGCTAACAACGCTACTTTCTTTAAAGTCTGTGCCTGTTCGTGACATACAAAACATCGTGAGGCAGAATGATGGGCAAATACTACTCCGACATGATGTGTGGAATTTAAAATACAAGCTGTGTGACAAGGGAAGCCCGGAGGAGTCTGAGAATGTGGCGAAGGTATTAGAAACGTTGCAAGCTGAGGGGGGGGGGGGATGGTTAAGTATGGAACAAATGAGGGTGGTGAGTTTAAGTATTTAGCATTTATGACTAAAGAAATGCTTCATTATCTGGCTCAATTTCCTGAGGTTCTTATTATGGACACTACCTATAAGGTGAACAAAAATAATTACCCCCTCCTAAACATTCTTGTCGTGGACAGCAACGGTCAAGGTAGGCCAGTATTTCATGCATTTCTGGCTGCAGAAGACGCTATTGTCATCTCTTCTTGTCTTTCTTTTTTTTCTAGTGCTTTTTCATCAACCCTCCCTCAGACTATATTTGTCGACAAGGACATGGCAGAAATCTCTGCTATTGAGACATCTCTTCCCTCTGTTGCAATTCGTCTCTGTGCTTTCCACACATTCACAGCTGTCAGAAAAGCTCTTCAGCAGAGAAAGCTGCCCCCCTCTCAAGTTACTTGTCTGCTTGAACTGTTTGCAGATCAGAAGGCCTGCACTGATGTATCTGAGTACAATGCCCTCAAAGACAAGATTTCTGAACTTTCCTCTCCTGATGTTGTGTCATACTTTGCTAAGAATTGGTGGAATTGTCCACAAATTTGGGCTGCTTATTCTCTGATTTCACAAACCTTTCATATTACGACAACAAATCATGCTGAAACATTCCATCAGAAAATTAAGAAAGTCCTTTCCTCTAAAACTCTGCTTAGCGATTCCATTACTGAGCTCCTTAACATGACAAAGATCACGATGCAATCCAGAGATGCCTCTGCCTGTCTACGCTCTATTTCATTCAAGTACAACACAGAGCATAATTCGGCTATTGTCAATGAGATTCAGAATGACCTCTCTTCTTTTGCAGCCAACTATGTTATAGAACAGTTTCTGATTTCTGAGAAAACACACTATGTTTTCCAGTGCTCATTAACTAGTCCTGATACGTACATTTTGGTATCTGAAACTCCTGGCTCATCTCCGCACAACTGCACTATCCACTCCTGTTCTTGTGTTTTCTTTTTAAAGTTCCATTTACCTTGTCGACACATATTTGCTTTGCGCACTTATCTTCGTCTACCTATTATCACTGTAATGATGAGCACTTTAAGAGCACTCCTATAACTCCTGCTTCTCTTGACTCCATTGATCACAGCATCACACGTGAAGTACTGCCCACACGAAATGCCAGCACTCCTGAATCTCGGTATCACCTTACCAAAGAAATTACGAAGGCCATTGAATCTTTCCTTCCTTTATTGGGAGGACAGGCTTTTCAATCTGCCATCTCTCATCTTAATAGGGTCTTCACTCTGATTAAAGCTGCCCGTCCTCTAGCTGTAGTTGACCTTTCAGAAGCTGACGTTCAAACTATCCCCTGCATGGACAACCTATGCTCTGCTTTTTCTGAACCGTATTCTGATAGTGCTGGTACTTCTGTCCTATCCACTTTGTCTGAACCGTATTCTGATAGTGCTGGTACTTCTGTCCTATCCACTTTGTCTGAACCGTATTCTGATAGTGTTGGTGCTTCTGTCCTACCCACTTTGTCTGAACCATCTTCCTCTGCGTCTTCTGATAGTGTTGGTGCTGATTTCTCAATTCCGGCTTCTTCCTCTGCTGTATCATCCTGTGGATTTTCTAACGTTAAATTGTCCCTGGTAAAAACAAAAGGTCGACCGAGACAGGTACAAGCTTTTACCAGGAGGTACAAAAAAAAGAAAAACGTGTCCACAGGATTTTCATTCCAGATCATATGAGGTGAAGAAGCAGATGCTTCTATCTGGCTGTCTGCTCGATTCGTCTGTCCTTCCACCTTACTCTGTTTCTAATCTAAAGTCAGCAGAGAACATACTATCCATCTTTACTAATGAAAGCATTTCTTTGTCATCAATTGAAAGTCTCTTTGTTCAAGAGGCATGGGTAACCTTGCAGGCCAGAATTGAAGAAAAAAAAACAAATGTACTTTTCAACTGCAATTCTTGCGCAGTTAGGGACGATGGGGGGGGGGGGGGGGTAAAGATGATTGAGTGTGACGGCTGTTTTGAGTGGTATCACTTCGATTGTGTTGGTGTGCGTACTGCTTCTAAACCTAAGAAATGGTTTTGTACTGATTGCTGGGGGTAGATAATAATTTTATATATGATACCCTTTAATGTTAGTAAAATATGTAAAAGTTTTTAAAATGTATAATGTTATATTTTGTGGTATATTTGTTTTGTCAGATTATGTTTATATATATATATATATATATAACTATAAATATAGCAGCTAATTGTCATAGTTTGTTAGTGTACAAAGAACAGCAAAGAGGTGCAGCTGCTTCATAAGAGATGTTGAATGAAAGAATGTATGAGAGGAAATGGAGAAGAAGGCAGATTGATAGATATATCGATCGATAGATCCCCGCCAGGGGCTCGGCGAAGCCGGGCTGTGTCAGCTAGTTAAATCATAAAACTGAGGTCGTGTCATTTAATGGGTGATGCAGCTGATAAGCAAGCTGAAGGCAAATATTACCTGGAAGAAGTTCCACGAAACAGAATAGGTAACACTCGCATACCCAGTTTCAGACTTAACCTACCCCAAGGGAAGATGGATAGTCACTACAAATGGAACTGGTCTATCAGTGATGTAAATAACTGAAAGGTCAAAGCATCAAGGTCATAGATAGTTATAATGTAATATGTATATGTCCTTTGTTGTAAAGTGGATTGTTATTTTATGACATGTACATGTATAACCAATATCATCATTTATGTATAATAAATTTTGAAAATAAGGGTATTTTCTTTTTGAGAGTTTTCTTGTTGTAGTAAAATTGTTTTAATTAACAACGCTTGATTAATTATTTTGTTGGTAGCGGAGAGGTATCTCCTGTGTGTGTTGTCATATGATATTTCAAAATGCCAATCTGAATGCAGCTCCACAATCATTGCACTTAAAAAATATCTCACCGGTGTTCACACCCATTGTTGCTTCTTCATTAATGTCCACAGTCATTGCTGCTTCTATATTATTGTTGACAACCATTGCTGATTCTATGTTACTGCTTATAGACATTGCTGATTCTATGATAATGTTAACAACCATTTTGCAACAATCTGCCTTGTCCAACATTGTGCTGGATCCCTGACTGTGGTCCTCCCACAATTAATCTGACAGCTCTTATTTGAATGTCTGTTCTTGTGTGTATGGATGTGAAACTTGGACTATGAGCAGTAAAGCTGAAAAACATCTGATGGCTGCAGAAATGTGGTTTCTGAGGAAAATGCAAAGAATACCATGGACAGACAGAAAAACCAATGACCAAGTACTACAAGAGACAAATGAACATCAGTCATTAGACGTAGACAGTAAAAATTTTTTGGACATGTTATGAGAAGAAATGGATTGGAGAACTTGATGACAACTGGCAAGATTGAAGGGAACAGACCAAGAGGAAAATACCTGGATGGCATGGACGAGGCAGGAACACTGAGCTGATCCATGACATTGGTGATCGAATGAAATGGCGAGTCATGACCGCCCCACGCTTTCCGGCATGGCACATGATTGAGTGATTGTGTGTTGGGTTTGATATGTGTTGTGTTTAAAGTTAGTGTTAGTTAGTTAGTCTGTCCTCTTGAGCCCAAGGCGGCCGTCGTGTGTGTAAAGAATGAATGTCGTAGTAGTTCCTTGTTCTTCTTTACCACTTTAGTGTCGTCCATGGAGTGAGGAGAATACCACACGGTGAAGTTACTCTGTTTCCTAATGTTTTTTTTTTGAACGGATAATCTTCCAATTAACTGAAATGTCACTTGGGGAAAGTTTTAATGTTCATAAGTCTCTGATTATAACATGTCCCCTCTTTTAGAACACAACCTTTTAATGTTTGTTAGGTAGATGTGTATATATATATATATATATATATATATATATATATATATATATATATATATATATATATGTCCTTAGTATGCGAGTTATTAATCTTCGGTGATGAAGCTTATCACTCATTAAACACAACACTTCTGTTCATACAATTCTACTCAGCAGAAGCCAGGTTTCTGCGGAACAACTAGGTTCTGAGCCCCGTGTAAAACCTCTCAGCAACCTCTGTCTTCTTTCCATGAGTCATCATTGTATAAAACTTGGAACTGCTTCTTCGTAATAAATCATCTCACACTCACGTGGAACACTCAAGGGGAACTGGAAATGGAACCTGTAGAGTAGATAACATCATGGTGAGGGCAACTCAGTCCTGACCGTAAATAGGTGATTGTAGGCCAATAACAGCACTCAGATCTATAACAGAGATCCGATCTCTGTCATACGCGCATCACAATGGTCTTATACATGGCAACACCAGGAAAGAATAAAGGAACGGGTAGAAACCCAGCAGATGCCCTACTGGAAGATCCTACCATTACACATACCTCTTCTCCTACAACCATCCTTAATCAAGAGCGAAGAGTAATCATAACTGAATGCTTCGCGGTCTCCTATAGCCCTGACTGTTAGTTAGTAACTGAGCGTTGAGCGTCGGCCAGATCACCTCGTCACTCCTCGCTGTTTCATTCTTGCCAGACCATGGTAATCCATTTGCTCCTCCGAGGTGTACATGTGCTCCCACAAGGCCGCAACCACGTCTGCCTTGTCATGCATCAATACTCCACCAAGTTTTGCCGAGCCAGCCAATCTGTCCTCTGCAGATACTCTGAGGTATGCCTTCGCTTGCATCACCTTGTGCCTACCAGCAACAGTAGGCAGATGTAGTATGTAACACATACACACTTTGGTCATTGGTTTTTCTGTCTGTCTATTTGGAGCATTCATGCACAAATAATCCCATATCCCAGAATGGCCCGCATAGCTTCATTCTGTATGCGCTCTAATTTCACCAGCTGACAAGAATATCATCTGCAAATGTTATAATCCTTCCAACCCCTGGTGCTTCTAGGTTTGCAATCTTGCTCGTATACACATTAAAGAGCAGCGGTGAGATTGCAGATCCCTGTGGCAGTCCCGGGGTTAAAATATGTGACTCTCAGGTCCATGCGCCCAGACGGAGAGCAACCTGACGAGAATGCAGGACTACTGCTATCCAGTTCACCAACGAGGGATTGACCCCCTTCTCCATAAGTGCAGTCATCAAAATATCATAGCGAACTCTATTGTACGCATCCTCGAGATCAAGCGCTGCCGCCATCGTTTCCTGTCTACTCTGGAAGCCATCATAAACGTCAAAGTTACCAGAAAGTCACCAGAAAGACCTCCTTGACCCGGGTTTTCTCACATGGCTTGGTCTATTAGCCCTGACTGTACTGGGCTTAGGTACCAGTACAGAGCGGGGCAGGTGGTTGCTTCTATAATCCCCAAGGACACCGAGTGTCGCGTTTTCAATGAAAAATGGGGAGTAAAGTACTTCTTTGTGGAAACAAAGAACCAGAAAACCAGTTGTGTAATATGCAGCGAAAAGTATTGCCGTTTTGAAAAAGTACAATCTTCGGCGACACTACGAAACAAAACATCTATAAGTTTTCTGGAAAGGTACGTTCTTCTTCTTCTTCTTCTTCTTCTTCTTCTTCTTCTTCTTCTTCTTCTTCTTCTTCTTCTTCTTCTTCTTCTTCTTCTTCTTCTTCTTCTTCTTCTTCTTCTTCTTTCGTTCGTATGATGGAAGCAGCAAATGACTTGTGTCCTGAGTAAACCGATTTGTTTGGAACTATCAGCCTTTCGACAAGCTCAGTTGTGCGAAGAACAGAACAACTTGGAGAGAACACAGTGCTACAGATACGCCAGCAAACTAGGAACTTGTTGTATTCTCTGGCGCTGAATGAGTCTACTGATCTCTCGAGTGCGCCACAACTTCTCGTGTTCATTCGTTGCGTCAATTTGGACTTTCAGATAACGGAAGAGTTGGCATCCGTTTGCAGCATGCATGGATCAATAACTAGAGGACAACTTGTTGAATTTTACCGCTACTTACCTGATGTTGAGTTTCCGAAACTGAAGAAATTTGCCGCTTGTATGTCACCAGTGTTTGGAACAACTTATGTCTGTGAGCAAACATTTTTTTAAAAATGAAGTATATGAAGTCAACACATCCAACGAGATTGACTGATGAACATTTGAAAGCAATTCTCTTGATTGGATGCAGCAATTCCAACCCAAACATTGATGATATCTTGAAAGCCAAATATCAGCTGCCAAATCGCGCTCAGCTGTGTTTTGAACGCGGGTATACGGGATTATGAACCTTCGCCACGGAGGGCGGCGCAAGTATTGTACAGAATGAGTAAGCGGCCCGCGCTCGTCATTATCCAGCCCGCCGTGAAAAAAGTTGGTGACCCCTGATTTAGACAGACAACATCCGTATCAAGCGAGGCCTCAGCAAGAGCAGTGCCCGGTATGTTCTCTCCCGACCTGTCCCATTCGCCAATTGAAGTTGCCACATAACAGATACCTGGTAAATGAAGAAAAAATTTGTTGGTATCAACCAGTACAGGTCTGATGATCGCGCTTTTGGCAGCAAGAGTGTTTCCTAGGATTTTTGTGTTTTGTGTTGGTCTTTATCTGGCTGCACAAGAACCTGCACACTTGTCTTTCTGTTCTTATCTGTCCTCTACTTTTGTTGTCTTGGGAAAGGCGCTTAGCCAACCGAACACGAGTTCTCACTCTCACTCTCTCTCTCTCTCTCTCTCTCTCTCTCTCTCTCTCTCTCTCTCTCTCTCTCTCTCTCTCTCTCTCTCTCTCTCTCTCTCTCTCTATATATATATATATATATATATATATATATATATATATCCCTCCCTCTCTCTCACTTGTCTATATCACTTTGTTATGTCTTTCAACACATCTTTCTCGTATCTCTGTCTCTCACACTATCTTCGTTATATATCTCCCCCCTCTCTCTTTTCAACCTGCTTCACATATACCAGGTTTTCCTGCACTTTATTTGCGTAGCATTTCCTTGTTTATTTGTTAATTCATCAGGCCAGTAAGTCGGAAGCCTGGTGTTTGAATTGGCTAATCACGTCTTTCTGAAGCAACGCATATTACTGTCAGCTTGGACCGGAATTATGATGACATAAATATCAGGAAATAGTAGGTCGATAATGTAAACAAAGATGGATGCCTGTAAACAGTAAGAGTACAGAAACGCAAGTTAAGAATTCTTGCATGGGGACACAATTATTTTTAATGGGGATACCAATCTGGAAAATTATTCTTGATATTAAAACAGCTTCATACGCCAGCTCGGTATAAACTACTCTGTCTATTCCGCGCCGGCTCGGATTAAACTACTCTGTCTATTCCGAGCTATCGCGGTATAAACTACTCTGTCTATTCCGAGATATCGCGGTATAAACTACTCTGTCTATTCCGAGATATCGCGGTATAAACTCTCCCTTTCGGGTAAGTCTTATGATCTGGGGAGGGTCGTAGTGGTTTATACACTATCATCAACAGATGGTAGATATTAGTTGGTGTAGTGATCGAGATGTGTAAGCGGGTATGGTAGAGTTACAGTACTCTCCCTCCGGATGTGGGAGTGGCTGTGGAGTGGGTATAAGACGGGATTTCGTTGTTAAGGAGGTGGCTGGGTCGAGTAGCGGATGGGTTGTAGTGTGGAACCCGGGTGGCATAGTGGCTAGCGAGGAGGCCGGCGTGGCAGATGTTATTCTACTTTCACGAACAAACCATCATCATGTGTGACGACGATGTTGCTGCTCTTGTTGTAGACAATGGATCTGGTATGTGCAAAGTGCGTTCCTCTGGAGATGATGCCCCTAGGGACGTCTTCCCATCCATCGTTGGCAGACCCCGCCACCAGGGTGTAATTGTTGGTATGGGTCAGAAAGACAGCTATGTTTGTGACGAGGCCCAGTCCAAGAGAGGTATCCTTACTTTCAAGTATCCAATTGAACACGGCATTGTCACAAACTGGGATGATATGGAGAAGATCTGGCATCACACCTTCTACAATGAGCTCAGAGTTGCCCAAAAAGAGCACCCAGTCCTGCTCACAGAAGCTCCCCTCAACCCAAAGGCCAACAGAGAAAAGATGACCCAGATCATGTTTGAAATCTTTAACACCCCCACTGTGTATATAGCTATCCATGCTGTCCTTTCATTGTATGCTTCAGATCGTACCACAGATATTGTCCTGGATTCAGGCTGTCTTTTCCTTGTATGCTTCAGGTCGTACCACAGATATTGTCCTGGATTCAGGCTGTCCTTTCCTTGTATGCTTCAGGTCGTACCACAGATATTGTCCTGGATTCAGGCTGTCCTTTCCTTGTATGCTTCAGGTCGTACCACAGATATTGTCCTGGATTCAGACTGTCCTTTCCTTGTATGCTTCAGGTCGTACCACAGATATTGTCCTGGATTCAGGCTGTCCTTTCCTTGTATGCTTCAGGTCATACCACAGATATTGTCCTGGATTCAGGCTGTCCTTTCCTTGTATGCTTCAGGTCGTACCACAGATATTGTCCTGGATTCAGGCTGTCCTTTCCTTGTATGCTTCAGGTCGTACCACAGATATTGTCCTGGATTCAGGCTGTCCTTTCCTTGTATGCTTCAGGTCGTACCACAGATATTGTCCTGGATTCAGGCTGTCCTTTCCTTGTATGCTTCAGGTCGTACCACAGATATTGTCCTGGATTCAGGCTGTCCTTTCCTTGTATGCTTCAGGTCGTACCACAGATATTGTCCTGGATTCAGGCTGTCCTTTCCTTGTATGCTTCAGGTCGTACCACAGATATTGTCCTGGATTCAGGCTGTCCTTTCCTTGTATGCTTCAGGTCGTACCACAGATATTGTCCTGGATTCAGGCCGTCCTTTCCTTGTATGCTTCAGGTCGTAACACAGATATTGTCCTGGATTCAGGCCGTCCTTTCCTTGTATGCTTCAGGTCGTACCACAGATATTGTCCTGGATTCAGGCTGTCCTTTCCTTGTATGCTTCAGGTCGTACCACAGATATTGTCCTGGATTCAGTCTGTCCTTTCCTTGTATGCTTCAGGTCGTACCACAGATATTGTCCTGGATTCAGGCTGTCCTTTCCTTGTATGCTTCAGGTCGTACCACAGATATTGTCCTGGATTCAGGCTGTCCTTTCCTTGTATGCTTCAGGTCGTACCACAGATATTGTCCTGGATTCAGGCTGTCCTTTCCTTGTATGCTTCAGGTCGTACCACAGATATTGTCTTGGATTCAGGCTGTCCTTTCCTTGTATGCTTCAGGTCGTACCACAGATATTGTCCTGGATTCAGACTGTCCTTTCCTTGTATGCTTCAGGTCGTACCACAGATATTGTCCTGGATTCAGGCTGTCCTTTCCTTGTATGCTTCAGGTCGTACCACAGATATTGTCCTGGATTCAGGCCGTCCTTTCCTTGTATGCTTCAGGTCGTACCACAGATATTGTCCTGGATTCAGGCTGTCCTTTCCTTGTATGCTTCAGGTCGTACCACAGATATTGTCTGGGATTCAGGCTGTCCTTTCCTTGTATGCTTCAGGTCGTACCACAGATATTGTCCTGGATTCAGGCTGTCCTTTCCTTGTATGCTTCAGGTCGTACCACAGATATTGTCCTGGATTCAGGCTGTCCTTTCCTTGTATGCTTCAGGTCGTACCACAGATATTGTCCTGGAATCAGGCTGTCCTTTCCTTGTATGCTTCAGGTCGTACCACAGATATTGTCCTGGATTCAGGCTGTCCTTTTCTTGTATGCTTCAGGTCGTACCACAGATATTGTCCTGGATTCAGGCTGTCCTTTCCTTGTATGCTTCAGGTCGTACCACAGATATTGTCCTGGATTCAGGCCGTCCTTTCCTTGTATGCTTCAGGTCATACCACAGATATTGTCCTGGATTCAGGCTGTCCTTTCCTTGTATGCGTCAGGTCGTACCACAGATATTGTCCTGGATTCAAGCTGTCCTTTCCTTGTATGCTTCAGGTCGTACCACAGATATTGTCCTGGATTCAGGCTGTCCTTTCCTTGTATGCTTCAGGTCGTACCACAAGAATTGTCCTGGATTCAGGTGATGGTGTTGTCGTGAGTTATCCCTTCTTGCTTTAGTGTCTTAAGAGATATTACTTCTATAGTGTCGTCCCTGGAGTGAGGGGAATCAACACCCACATTTTTTTTCCAGTTTCAATATCACTATTCTGTAGATATCCACCAGACTCCGTCCACAACACTCCCTCAGCCCAAGGATACCTTCTTCTCACTCTTGCTCACCCCTGGATCATGCCCCCTCTCACTCCTCCCCAACACAACATACTCCACAACTCTAGCTTTACAAATAAATACGAAATAATTTATTAAGCAAAGAGTATGTGTGTGAGAAGTGTGTGTGTGTGTGTGTATGTGTGTGTGTGTGTGTGTGTGTGTGTGTGTGTGTGTCTAATGTGTAGAATGTATGTCGAATTCTCATGTGTCTGTAGATTCAGAGTAGCAGATCAGGAGCCAAGTCAGATTATCATCACAGCAAGGGTACGCCACAGCATGATAGCTTAGTACGTGTACATCTCACCCGGTGATGCGTCTCTTCTTCCAGACGTTGACTTTCTCCGAGATCCACTGGGTCGACTAGATGCATGATCCACTAAGAATTGTTATTGTATAATCTCCAATAATGGATCTGTCACTCACTATAACGACTAAGGTCCCTATAACTCAAATAAGTACGGATCACTGTACAGAGAAACTAGGTTTCAATGTCACCGGTCTCACATTTGTTCAAATCCATGTTCATAGATTGTCCCACACAAACTGTAAAGTACTTCTTCACTGCACTAAATTATTCCACGAGAACTTCATGTCAAAATGTCTTTCTCTAGACTCTATTGTTCAGTGATATGTGGTGAAGAAAAGAGTATCACTCACCCTGGGTAAATCCCTCTTGTAAATGAATTGTTTAATGTCTTACTCCACTGAGTTAGTTTCGTATGGACCCTCTGGATCCCAGGCCTAGCATAAACAGTGCTGATTTTTCTTTCTTCTTGGTATTTATTCCTCTTATAAAATAAAGTGAATGTTAGTTGGATGTTCTTCTTAAGGCGAGTTAACATCCATCAAACTCAGTGTAGAGCTTCCTCATAGACGTAGGGGAACCTGTGAGAGAAAGAGACCACATCTGGTGAAGGCCGCCTGATACTAATCCCTACTAGCTGAATGTAGGCCTACTGCCTTGCTCAGAGAGTTATCAGAGAACTAAACTCTGTCAAGGATCAGAGTGGCTCATCCCTTAATTATGAATCAGGTTAAGACAAGGAAAGATCAATAACGGAGTGCAGAACCCCAGTGGGCAACCCACTGAAAGATCCCACCATTGGACACTTTCCCCACCTCCCAACCAATTCATAATCTCTCCAAATATCACCCTGCTACACTATTCACACTAGCAGAGCCAATCATCACTTCCCTACTCTAGCTAGTTTTACCAAGGCAACTGCTTATATTAATTAGGCTTAAATATTCTATCAATACTACCTCAAGCACTACCGCATCATTCCTGGATGGCTTCTACACTTTGCCATAAAGACACATGTTATCTAATTTTTAATTAATCTAACACTGTAGAGCTCTCCGAACTTCATCACTGCGGTAACTAAACACGTCAATCCTAGTCACAATCCTTGGCCACACTAATCTACACAAGTCTTGTTTTTGTCAAGAGCTGGGAGTGTTCCAGTTAAGTCTTTGATGTCACGCAGGTGTCCCGCAAGGGCACTAACTAATTCCAGAATCTTATCTCCCTTGAGTTTAATCAATATCACCACTGATCTCCCCCTGTCTTGACAACCCAAAACAAGGTAGCGAGTTCCTGCATTGTCCCAATGTTCACAATAACAAGCCTACAACTTTCTGTCTTGTGGTGACAATCAAAGCCTTCATTTCGTTTGATGTCGGGCAATTGTGTCCTGATCTCACCGACCAGAAGTCAACAACTTGCAGCTGCGAACACAGACTGTTTTCTGTAATTTTTATCATCTGGTGTTAACGACAGTGGATTTCATCACAGGTGTTACCCACACAGTCCCCATCTACAAAGGTTATGCTCTGCCCCACGCCATCATGAGGTTGGAACTTGCTGGTCGTGACCTCACAGATTACCTGATGAAGATCCTCACAGAGAGAGGCTACAGCTTCACCACCACAGCAGAGAGGGAAATTGTTTGTGACATCATGGAGAAGCTTTGCTATGTTGCTCTTGACTTTGAACAAGAAATGGCCATCGCTGCCACATCCTCTTCATTGGAGAAGAGCTATGAGCTTCCTGATGGACAGGTCATCATCATTGGCAACAAGCGTTTCAGGTGCCCAGAAGCAATGTTCCAGCCATCATTCTTTGGTACAGAATCTGCATGTATTCATGAAACCACCTACAACTCCATCATGAAGTGTAATTTTGACATCCGTAAAGACGTATACGCCACCATTGTGGCTGGTGGCTCGACTATGTTCCCTGGCATCGCTGACCATACGCAGAAGGAAATCAGTGCTCTTGCTCCCCCTACAATGAAGATCAAGATCATTGCTCCCCAGGACGTACATACTCCGTATGGTTTGAGGGTGCATCCTGGCTTCCCTCTCCACCTTCCAATAGATGTGGATCTCCAAACAAGAGTATAATGAATCTGGCCCGTCCATTGTCCACAGGGAATGCTTCTAAATAGGTTTAGATCTGAAATACTAACTGGTTATAACTTGTAGTTACTGTTACTGTTATGTTGCTGTTCGTCACAGTAATGTCGTATCAGTGCGACACAATTTACATTCATGCTTATTTTCTGACAATCAATAAGCTCAAAGAAATCATTCTGAGAGTTAAAAGCAAAATGAGAAGACTCCATATTTCATTTAGAGCACTAAAATATTTTCAGTGTTCATTGTTGTATATTTAATTGCATTATCTCAAAGTATGTTTATGTATACTGAGATTAAAATCATGAAATGTAACCAAACTAAATCCTTACTATCTTAATATCGATCGCTTCTTGGCCTTTTGGGAAAGATGAAAATGTAGTATCTGTGCTTGATCTTGCTTTATCGCCCGACACACAGGGATGTGAGGGCCTAATGGGGCTGCTCTGGCCCCTCTAGGAACCGCGAGCCCTTTAAAATACACACATCCTTAATATCGAGACACTTTTAAAGAGTTACAGACCGATCTCTCGCTTTTAAACGTGGATTACAAGATTTTAACAAAGGCTTTGAGAAATAGATTGAAACCAGTAATGGCAACTCTCATTCGTACACCACCGGAACATCCATCAACACACACAAATTTCATAAGGGACATCATCAACTACACACATCTAAAAAGCTGTCAGTCCTCAATTCTCTCTTTAGATCAAGAAAAAGCATTCGGCAGAATATCTTACTCACACCTCCACGTACCTCTCTCACACTGCATCGTGGGAAGTTATTTATGAACATGGATCCAAATTCTATATTTAAAACCAGAAAGTCGGGTTCTGTTAAATCATACCCTCACCAATTCTTTCAGGTTGACTAGGTCAGTGAGACAGGGATGTCCCTTGTCCCCATTGCTGTACGTTGTCGCCCTAGAGCCACTTCTAGAAAAGATAAGACAGGACAACAATGTCAGGGGGACGTTCATACCAGGGAAGGGTGAGCAAAAGCTGCGTGCTTATGCAGACGATACGATTTTCTTTCCGACAACAGAAAAATCTGTACGGATCATTTTAGAAACGTTCTCGTTTTTTCGACAAAAGGAGTGGGACAAAATTAATCGTCCAAAAATCCACCATAATGGATTTAGGCAAATGGAAAAATAAGGCTGGTTTTCCATTTGACTTAACATCAAACAAACTTCTAAACTTGTCCGAAATAGTCTTCCCATGTCAACCAAATCAGGAGAAGCAAATAACTCGATTTCATCACACAAGATATCACAACTGTAAATGTGTTTATTTACGGTATTAATAATCTTATGATTATATTATTATTATTACTATTAATATTACTACTATCATTAATATTACTTTTCTCATTATTATATTTGAATGTGCAAAATTAAAAATTAAAAACATCGATAGACAGAGATAGATTGATAGACAGAGAAATTAACAACAACAAAAATGTGATCCTTCACTTCTGTAACAATGTGACCCAGTAATTATAGAGAAGTCATATTTAAATAGGAATGATAATTTAAATGTTATTGTCCAAGCTCACGGCATTCAATGCACTGCTATCTCAGGAAAGCATGAAATAGATCGAGAGAGAGAGAGAGAGAGAGAGAGAGAGAGAGAGAGAGAGAGAGAGAGAGAGAGAGAGAGAGAGAGAGAGAGAGAGAGAGAGAGAGATGGACATGCATTCCGCTTGTGGAGGTGGAAATGAAGCATATGCAAGGAATGTGTGTTTATACATGCACTATGCCATAAATGTCATATTATCATAAATATATATGTATGTATTTGTTTTATTCACAGACGTGACACTCAAAACTAACAAGCGGCAACGCTCTGTGATATACACAAACAAAAGAAACACGCATTTCACCTTGTGAATATGCATTACTTTGTATGAAATAAACGTTCTGAAAAGAAAAAAAAATTCGGATTAATAAGCCTGTGTGCAAACGATGATGAGGTCTCAGTTGTCATATCAAGTTTTGTATTATAGCTTAAAAAGTTACTTAGTTGCATATCCTTGTCTATATTCTTCTCTTGCGTTGTCTTTTCTCTAGTCTTGTTTTCGCTAGTCTTGTCTTGCATTGACTTTTCTCTAGTCTTGTCTAGCATTGTCTTTTCTCTAGTTTTTACCTCGGGTACCTTTTCTCAAGTTTTATCTTTTATTGTCTTGTTTTATATTGGCATGTCTTCCATTAATATTTCCCAAGTTTAACGTCAGGGCGAAGTTTCTTCTTCAGGCGTGCATTGAGAGATCCAAGATCGCACTCGCTGGTCGCTCGTCTCGGATGATGATTGACTGGCGTTACTATTTGCGACGCTAATGAAAATCTCTGATGTCGCAAAAGTGATGCTGTTATAGCGTTATGATCTTCCCACTGTTAAACAAATGTTGTTGTTTGTCCATCAAGAATGATGATGACCATTCTTTTCATCCAGTGGGGTTGAAAGTATGGAGCCGTGAGTTCTAAGATGGCTGATAAGGCGTATTTTGGCTCGAAATGTTCTTTGACAATGTTGGCTGGTTGCTTCACAAGTGACGGCACCCTTTTGCAATGATGTACGCCACGAATTACGGTCTTAAGCAGCAGTCTCCCAGGTGTCAGGATGAACTCCAAAAGCTTTCAGTTAGATTTTCAGAGTGTCTTTAAAGCGTTTCCTCTGGCTGCCTTGGGAACGTTTACCACAACGCAGCTCGCCGAAAAAAAAAATTGTTTACGGAGCCTGTTATCTGGCATACGAGTTAAGTGACCAGTCAAGCTAATCTGATTTTTCATTAATAGAGTGTGGATACTGGGCATGGACGCTCTTTCTAGCACTTCAGTGTCTGGGATCTTGTCTTGCCATTTAATCATCAATAGCTTCCCAAGGCAGACTGCGTGGAAGTGGTTTAAATTCCTAGCATGTCGCTGATAAACAGTCCATGTTTCACAATCATATAGATTGAAGGCCAAGACCAAAATTAGGAGGGTACTGATCAGAGAGGTGCTTTTTGCAGATGATGCTGCAGTTACGACACACTCTGAGGAAGAATTACAATGTCTGCTATCAGCATTCTCCAATGCTTGTTCTGAATTTGGTTTAACAATTAGCAAAAAGAAGACACAGATTATGTCACAAGGTGCGCATCGGGTACCATCAATCTTTATGACGACGCCGAACTAGAGATAGTAGACCATTTTACATATCTAGGATCAGTGGTAAATAGAAAATTATCCCTACATAAGAAAATCAAAATCCGGATTAGTAAGGCAGCAACAACAATGAACAGGTTGAGAAAAAGAGTCTGGAAGAACAGGAAGCTTACTGCCAAAACAAAAGTCCTTGTCTATCAAGCCTCTGCGTCCTTAGTATTATTCTTTATGGCAGTGAAACCTGGACAACTTACTCTCGCCAAGAGAAACGTTTAAACAGCTTTTTTGTTATGCGGTGTCTGCGAAGAATACTTGGTATTAAGTGGCAAGACAAAAATCACAAAAACTGAAGTACTGGAAAGATCAGGTTGTAAGACGGTTTATTCCATGCTCAGTCCTCGTAAACTTAGATGGATAGGACATCTTAGGAGGATGGATGATGGTAGAATACCAAAGGACATCTTTTTTGGTAAATTACAGATGGGTAAGAGATATCAGCGTCGGCCTCTAGTACGATACAAAGATGTGTGTAAGCGGGTCATGATTGATACACGCATTGATAATGCACATTGGGAGCAAGTCGCCGCTGAACGTGTTGCATGGAGGGCAAACATCAGAAATGGAATAAAGACAAAGGAGAAAACTATTGCAGATAAGTCACACACCGAGCTTGTGATACGTAAGATGGTGCATGATGGTGGAAATGACCATGTGTTCACATGCACCCACTATGGACGAACATTTACAGAGCGAATTGGCCTTATCAGTCACATTCTCTACTGCCATGGGTAGTAGTTATTATGCCTTTTTTGAAGCACATCCTATCATATGTCAAGACGGCAATTTGTCAATGAATGAACAGTGTGGATAACACAACTGCTTTATAGACTTTCAGCTTTGTTTGCAGGCATATTCCATTTATGTCCCATACATATACATTCTGTCCCAAACTAATACAGAATAAATTAGTGTGGATTATAATATAGAATGAATGGACACAATTTAGATTATAAATGTCATCGACATCATAGTTACTCGCTGAGTTGGAGTCTTATGCTTCTCTTATTGTGTTGAAATTCGGCCTTCGTCTTCTTTTGTCCTCTCTTTGTCCTCCATTGGGACATAGGTAATAAACCAACTCGCCCCAAGCCACTCTATCCTTAGTTATACCGTGTAGCTCCATCCATGTCCACCCTATCCTTAGTTATACCGTGTAGCTCCATCCATGTCCACTCTATCCTTAGTTATACCATGTAGCTCCATCCATGTCCACTCTATCCTTAGTTATACCATGTAGCTCCATCCATCCCTATACTATTTATTTCTGTCTTTAATTTTCTTCTCTTTGCATTTTTAGGGCTTCCTGCCCCCCTCATCAGATCCTCCGACCCGTGGATTCCAAAGAAAAGTCTATCTAGATATATCTATCTCAGCTTTTCTCAAAGTAAGTGATCAAACATAGAACGCTTAAAGCTTGTTCTTTTTAAAAAAAAACATTCTAGCAAAATATTCTTGTCAGTGAATTTCGGAACGCGTCAATGAAGTAAACTAAAGGGAGGCAATCTAATAGAGGGACGCCATCTTATTGATAAATGAGAAATAGCTCGCATTAGAGCACTAGAAACGTTTGGTTGAAGGTTCTGACAAACATCACTGAATATTATGATGGGATACCTATGATTTTTGTTTAAATCAATTTATGAATACTATCCTTTCTCGGCCTTTTGGCTAAGATCAGAGTGTAATATGTGAGGGCTGGTCTGGTTTGCGCGTCTGGCGTTCGTTGTCTCAAATGGAACTTCCCAGCCGACACAAGTTAGCGAGGCATATTCGAGAATGTGACTGCAGCGCGAAGCCGAAATCGCGGTGTGAGCGGGTGAAAAGGGAATTTTTGAAAGATCGTTCGACAAAGCCTCCGTAAGTGCTCTCTCTCTCTCTCTCTCTCTCTCTCTCTCTCTCTCTCTCTCTCTCTCTCTCTCTCTCTCTCTCTCTCTCTCTCGAGATGAGTAGTGGGCCTGCAGCCAGTCCTGCCCGGCTTAGCTTGAAAGCTCTTCGGTAGGCGTCCAGTAGTTTTGCATGTATCACCGGGTACCGATGGAGTCCGCTGAGCGATTACTACTCTTGGCCTGCGTGTGCGTGAATAGTCCATCTGCGCGATAGATATCTGGTTGATCCTGCTAGTAGTCATATGCTTGTCTCAAAGATTAAGCCATGCATGTCGAATTTCACACTGTCTCACGGTGAAACCGCGAATGCTTCATCACATAAGTGGGGGTTCCTTAGATGACACGATCATACATGGATAACTGTGGCAATTCTAGAGATAATACAGCTAGTGCTCGATTTATGACCACGATCGGTTCCGACAGACCGGTCGTAACTGGATTTTGTCGTAAATCGAGTACGCTATGTGTACAGTAATGTGAAGTGATGTTATAAAAATATTTAAGTTAAATTATATCATACGTTTCTTTTATTATTGTTATAAATCATAAATTTCGATGTTCATTTTGTGCCATTTGTATCATCTCTACACCATATTGTTTCTTATTTTTACATCTTCAGGTTTAAGAAAAACACTGCATTAACTGTACATGTACAACTGGTTTAATATTTGCGAAACTTACAAATTACAAGTGTGGAAAATACTACAGGAAACATTTTCCCAATCGCAAAACACATCAAATTGTCATTAACATCAAAATATATAAACATGTACATTCTTGGCTTCTCTTCTTTCTTCTTCTCCACTCTTTCTTCATCCAGTTCGATTAACTCTTCATTTGTAAGTGTCAGAGTCTACCGAAGTGCAGTGATGCAGTGACATCGTTACGCCCGCCAGGTGACTTAGTCCCCAGCAGGGATGACGGAACTTCGTTACGCCGCAGGCGAGTAGTAGTCACCTGCCTGCAAGGTTGCTGGCTGACGAGACGGCCAGCGGTCAGGCAAGGACGCACGCATGTCTCGTGAAGCCACCTCAGGTGGGGAGGCAAGTTGCGAGCTATAGGCAGACAGCTCTGGGACGTCGACTGGACCGGACGCATGATGAGAGAAAGGCGTTGTGATGTTTCTGTGCCTGAAAGTCGAGTGTCTGGACATCTTGAGAGATAGACTATGAGCTGTATTGTGGATGTAAGTGTATTGAAGTATCAAGTATATCTTGTTGTGATCATCGTACTGTATATGATCTGTACATAAATCCATTGAACGTTGTGTCGTTGAGTCTTGAGTCAAATCACGTTGTACTTGTACTGTCTCACATGTGTTAGGTTAGCTAGCCAAGTTTAAGACCCTGACATGTGTGGACGTGGTGGCACTCGTCCGGCTTTGAAATGAACGTGTTTATGTGATTAACAGTTAAAACTAGAGTTTGTGAACTTAGAATTTTTGTCAAATTTGATTGTACATGTAAATGTGATCGTTGAAGGCTCATTTTGATATAGTATTACATTGTTTAAACATGGAGACTAGTTGTAAACGTACAGTGCATACATATTGTTTGATCTTGTAAACGTGTAAAACATTTGTGATTGTTGAACGTGTCACCGTTTTGACCTTGTCGACATTGTGATCTTGTCGCCATTGTGACCTTGTCGCCATCTTGTAAACTTGATGTCTATGTCCTTACTGAATGTCATCTTGATGTAAGTGAAGTGTCATCAATGTTGTAGAGTATTGAGATATATGTAGATTGTCTTTGTAAAGTAAGTTGTGGAAAGCAGAACGTTTTGGAAAGAAAGTGACTTGTGTTTTGAAAAAAAAATTGTTGTTGACTGACAAACTTACGACCTACAATTACACTCAACGCCATACAAACCTACTCAATACTTAGTGACAAGCAGGCACACACCATCAGATAGACGCTAATTTATTTCCTCCAAAACAAAGCAGGTTTTTCCGTACCATCTGAAACCGTGCGCGTAGAGGTCATTTGTGTTTCGAAGTAGCGACCCTACAGTTCCTAGCCCGATTTCCAACCGTTCTTCACCGCATCCAGGGCACTTGAGTATATTTTTCTTTTCATTTACTTTAAGGATGCAATTTTAGGCACGTATTGTCAATAGAACACAAATTGTAAATTGTTTATTGTACTAACCACTTATAACTATTTGTGTGGCTGGTATTTCATTTGCATTTAATCATGTCTTCATTAAATGATTTCATCGATATGGGGTTAAAGTTGAAGTTAACAGGTGATGAGTTAACGAAGTGGAGTGAGAAGAAATACTCTGAATACCACGAGCGGGAAGAAAGAGCGGCTGAAAGAGCTGCCAAGCAATTAGAGACAGAAACAGCCTTAAAGCAGGCAGAAGCTGCAGCAAAACAGACCGAATTAGAAGTGGCTGCAAAGACAAAGCAAGCCGAATTAGATATTGAACTTAAAAAAGCAGAAATGGAACGAGAAACAGAGTTAAAGAAGGCAGAAATAGCAGCTCAGAGTAAGAGAGAAGAACTGGAGTTACAGTTAAAGATGAAACAACTTGATACTGAGACTGCCATTAACAAAGAGTATAAGAAATCTGAGAGACTGGAGAAAGAAAACCAGTACAAGAAATATCAAGGTATTGTACGTAATTATACCTCGGGTGACTGCATCGCAGCCTTTACCCAAAATTTTGAAACTTTAATGGAACATTACCAGGTTCCACTGTCTGAATGGAATATTGTTTATATGAGGAGTTTATCAGGGGAGCCTCTTAAAGTCATTGAGACCATTCCCAAAGACCTCAGAAAAGATTACCATTATCTGAAAGCAAAGATTATGGCACATTTTATGTTAGATGAGGCAGGTTACAGAGAACAATTCAGCAAGTTGAGCCCAAAACCGACTCAAACGTTCTCTGATTACCTCTGCTTAGTCCGAGATATATTTAACAAATGGACTTCCGCAGCTAAAATTGACAAAAATTATCAAAGATTAGAAGATCTGATCATTAGAGATAAAGTCATTTCATCCATTCCATCAGCATTTTCAAAATTTTTGCAGGAGAATGAATGCACAAGTGTGGATGAGATTGAGAGACGTGGTTCGGCGTATTACACAGCCAACAAACATTGCTTTGCCAGTGAAGCTACTGACATAAATTTTGTAGCAGCGGCTAACTATGACAAACCCTATAGTAGGCAGGCACCTCATAGACCTACATCTGAGAAGTATAATCACTGTAATTATTGTAAATACTCTCACCATCAAAACGAGATGTGCGACAAGAACCCCGCATATAATACTTATCTACAAAACATGGTAAACAGACAAGATAAGGAGCGTAGATCCTTCAGAAAGTTGCGTAAATGTTTCCTCTGTAAGGCGTACGGACACTATCGCCATGATTGTAAAGGTAGGCAAATGACCAACAAAGCAAATGCCGCCTTGTTTGACAGTTCATCGTCAGATGAAGAACAATCAGAGAAACATCCTGTGAACTCAGCACAGGCTTTTGACATGTTTAACGCAAATAAATGTACTGTTTGTAACACCTTTTATGAAGATGGCGTGTTAACATGCGGCAACTCCATTCCTATTGCCAATGAAGAAGCTAATTTGGTAGTAGATTCTAAAGGCAGGATAAACATCCATCACGGATACGTGAATGGCAAGTCTGCTACAGTCCTTCGAGACACTGGCAGCTCACTTATTGGTCTGAAGAGAACGTTCATAATGCCTACAGACTATACAGGCAGGCACGTAACATGCAGAACATTCTCAGGCAATATTGAGAAATACCCACTAGCATGGGCATATATTGAAACACCTTTCCTCACTGGGAAAGTAAAGTGCGCTGCATTAATAAACCCAGTGTGTGATGTAATAATTGGAAATTTGCCAGAGGTGAATGGTAAACCTCATTACATAACATCTCTGTGTATTGATGATAGCATAACATCACCATCCAATGTCATCATTGATAATGTTACACCACCTAATGAATGTATGGTAGCTAATGTAGCACTAAGATCTCATGACATCATTGATAACATTGTTTCATCACCATCTGATATCATTGAATGTGTGAACGCAGTAACCAGATCTACTGCTAGAGTGCAAGATGAAAGTAATCAAACTGAGGCTATACAAATGCTTAGCCCAGTATCATTACCTACTAACACCATGAAGGAAACGTTTGTAACAGCTCAAAAGGCTGACCCTTCATTATTAAAATATTTTAATCTGATCGGCCAAAAGCCAAAGGTAACCAAGAATGCAAAATGGTATTTTGCTGTGAAAAATGATGTCCTCACTAGGTATTATACCAGAGGTGACAACACCACAGAGCAAACTGTTTTGCCAACTAATTATCGTAGGCAAGCCTTACATCTTGCCCATGATATATCTCTTGCAGGGCATATGGCATACGCTAAGACCAGATCAAGATTATTAACACAGTTTCATTGGCCCAAATTTTGCAATGACATTAAAGAATATTGCAGAAGTTGTGACACCTGCCAGAAACTGGTGAAAAAAGGTAAACACCCACAGGCAAAGTTACAAGTCACTGACTTAGCCAGTCGACCTTTTGAAAAATTATCTGTCGACATAGTGGTCCCTCTCAATCATACAACAACTAGAGGGAATAAATATATTCTAACTGTCATTGATCAATGTAGTCGCTGGTCGGAAGCTATTCCGCTAAAGAACATAACTGCCAATGATATAATGGAAGTTTTCTTCCATATTTTTTCTCGGATAGGATTTCCAGACACTATCCAATCTGATAGGGGCACTCAGTTTATCGCCGCATCTACCCAAGCTTTCACCAAAATGTTGGGAGTGAAGCAATGTTTCAATTCCCCGTACCATCCTCACTCTAGTGGAATTATAGAAAAGTTTAACGGCGATTTGAAGCACATGCTTACAAAAGTCACGCAAGAACACCCTAATAACTGGGATGTATATCTGCCAGCTATTCTTTTTGCTTATCGCGAGGTACCACATTCTAGTACCGGTTTCTCTCCTTTTGAACTTATCTATGGTGCCAAACCACGTGGCCCATTGACTATTTATCACCAAATGTTAACTGACTCCACTCCAGTACTTAAACCCATATCATCATACGTATATGTTACATCATTGCGTGAAAGAATCATCAAATCTTGTATAATTGCAAAGAATGCACTAAAATTATCTGGTGCTACTTACAGACAGTATGCTGACAAAGGAAACAGAACAATAACGTTGACACCTGGACAGGACGTTCTTCTTCTATTACCTAGTGACCGACACTTATTGACTGATTCTTGGCAGGGACCGTTTAAAGTGACGAGACAGATTTCACCTGTAGACTACGAGATCCAAATAAAAGACAAACATAAAATATTCCACATAAATATGCTAAGACCATACTACAACAGAGACAACGAACAAGACGATACGACAGCTTGTACAGTGATAATAGATCACGAAGATGACGAGGCTAGTGACGAAATTCCAACACCTGCATTAGACACGACAGATTGCTTGAAGGAGATTAAGATCAACCCAAAGTTAACTCAAGCAGAAACAGACAGTTGCAAACAGCTAATACAACAGTACAACACCATCTTCTCCAACAACCCAGGACAAACATAATTAGTACAGCATCACATCACACTCACATCAAACACACCCATAAGATGCAGACCATACACCATTCCATTACATTACAAAGAACACCTACATCAGGAGATCATCAACCTAGAAAAGAACAACATCATAAGGCGATCCCAATCAGACTTCTCATCTTCAATGGTCATTGTACGCAAAAAGGACAACACAATAAGACTCTGTGTCGACTATCGAAAGCTCAATAAGATAACTCTTCTAGATCTTGAGCCGATGGCAAACTCTGACGATCTACTGACAGAACTGCCAGACGCTAGGTTTTTTACGAAGGTAGACATGACTAAAGGTTACTGGCAAATAGCAGTAGACGAACAGAGCAGACATCTGACAGCATTTGCCACACCTTGGGGACTGTACGAATGGTGCAAACTTCCATTTGGCCTAGTCAATGCCCCAGCCACATTCGTACGTATGACACGACTTCTTCTAGTAGATATACCTAACATAATTTGCTATATTGACGACATCTGTGTTCACACAGAGACGATGACAGAGCACATAAAGACATTAGAACAGACATTTGAACGCATCAGACAGCACGGACTGACGGTAAAGCCTGCAAAAGTAGACATAGCCTACCATGAAATATCCTTTTTGGGGTACAAAATATCCAATGGCTTTGTCACGACAGACGATAACATTGTGTCCAAGATACTAAAACTCTCACTTCCGACTACGAAAAAGCAAGTCAGAAGTTTGTTAGGACTGATAAATTATTACCGGCAGTTCATTCCTGATTTTTCCGAACTAACCGAAGTATTTACTAACTTACTAACAAAAGATAAACCGGAGAAAATTGTAAGCAATGAATGCCTAAAATTTGCATTCCGTAAAGTATTATCTTGTTTTTCTGATAATAGCTTACACAATCCCATCCTGAAATTGCCCAATCTCCATTTACCTTTCAGATTGCGTACAGATGCGAGCTCCGTGGCGATTGGGGCAGTCTTGTTGCAAGAGCACAATAACATCCTTCACCCCGTGTACTTCGTATCCAGGAAACTGAAACCCAGAGAACGGGCTTGGTCAATACCTCAGTTGGAAGCCCTAGCTTTAGTGGTGGGTATTACAAAATTGTCTAGATTCCTTCTAGGACGCCATTTCATCGTGGAATCTGACAGCAGTCCATTGCGATTTATAAATTCTGGTGTACCTTCAAACCAGATGGTAGCGCGCTGGTCTCTTAAGCTCCAAGATTACAGCTTCGAGGTTCGACATATCCCAGGCAGAACCAACACGATTGCCGATCTGTTGTCCCGTTGTCCAACCGACCCAGTAAGCAATGGCTGAGTGCAGTGTGTAAAATACACTCAGATCAACACAGCCATCTATCAGTGAATAATTTTTCCATTCATAAAAGCTGTGTAATGTCTACAATGTGATAGGGGTTACTCCCAAAGTATATAATGTTCTTATTTTATTACTTAATGTAGTGATTGTCGTGTATAATTGTGTAGTGTGTGGTAGAAAGCGAACTTTATTAATTGTATATATTGCATAACAAGAACAGTGCCACATTCGCTCAAACCTTACCGTAAGCGAACTATCCAATGTGACAGTGGCATCTCCGTGTGGAACTTTCCAGAGATATTTTAAATCCGTGTGTGAAAGTGTGACCTAAACATTGACAGCTACACCACTGCAGTCAAGCGAAATCCAGAAGGTTTTTACAATGAAACATCCAACACATGAACTGTTAGAACATTGTACTTTCCGTAACTACACCAAACCGGAACAAGTGTGTTCTACAAGTTGTAACATCAACTGTTTTAGTGTTCGTGTGTACTTCCGGATTAGTTAGAAAGTTAGAGCAAAATTAGCAGACGACAAATAAAAGTTCAAAAAGCTATGACGATTCTAAAATCTTTAGGAATCAACAAAGTTGTATACACGAATTGTGTGTTTATATATTTATGTAGTGTAATCTTAGAATCATATCTTGATTAATGTATTCATACTACCGACGTTTTCTCGTTAGGATGAAGAAACGTCAAGCGATGACGCTAAGAAATAAAATAATTATTGTAAAATATTATATGTCATAAATGTTGAAATTATTCCCCTTTCATTTAGTTGCTATTACATCAGTACACAAAGGGCCATAATTTGAAATGTATACTGTAATGTGTTGTATAAAAATAGCCATGTTGTTGCCAGATTGTTAACACACCAGGTAGGCATCTACTGGGCATGGCAGAGTGTTACCGACATTGCAGACCAACACAAGAGCTCCTGGCCAAATGAGGTCAGGGTTTGAGCGTTTAATGTGACTTATGTAAAAGCCGCATTTCGGTCTAGCTAGATGGTTTTTGTTTCAAGAACCATTTTATTAATTTTTTTTTCAAAGGCTGCGAGGTAGATGCGTGAAGCTGGTACTACCGATCTGACTGGGTCAATAATGCAATTGAGGTAATCAGCCATCGAGATGATGAAACCTGACAAGTGTTAAAGGTTGAACACCACATGTCGTTGAATACAACGTCCATTTCTTATATGTTTCTATGGCAGATGTGTATGTCTATGTATAATGATACCAATGTATATAACAACAGAAGGGTTGACTCTGACAAGGTTAAAATATTAACCCAGTATGTACATATATTATACATGAAAGATGACATCTTTCATGAAGTTGCCGGGGGAGCGTGTCAGAGTCTACCAAAGTGCAGTGATGCAGTGACATCGTTACGCCCGCCAGGTGACTTAGTCCCCAGCAGGGATGACGGAACTTCGTTACGCCGCAGGCGAGTAGTAGTCACCTGCCTGCAAGGTTGCTGGCTGACGAGATGGCCAGCGGTCAGGCAAGGACGCACGCATGTCTCGTGAAGCCACCTCAGGTGGGGAGGCAAGTTGCGAGCTATAGGCAGACAGCTCTGGGACGTCGACTGGACCGGACGCATGATGAGACAAAGGCGTTGTGTGGTTTCTGTGCCTGAAAGTCGAGTGTCTGGACATCTTGAGAGATAGACTATGAGCTGTATTGTGGATGTAAGTGTATTGAAGTATCAAGTATATCTTGTTGTGATCATCGTACTGTATATGATCTGTAAATAAATCCATTGAACGTTGTGTCGTTGAGTCTTGAGTCAAATCACGTTGTACTTGTACTGTCTCACATGTGTTAGGTTAGCGAGCCAAGTTTAAGACCCTGACAGTAAGTTCTCCGGATTCTTTGTCTAGCAACTCTTCGACATCTTCAATTTCACACTCCAAAGAAAGGTCTTTGGCGAGTTGTACTATTTTTTCCCGAATCGTTTCAAGTTCATGTTCACTGTCAAATCCATGAAAATCATTAACATAGCGCTTAACACAATTTTTCCAGATGCCATTCATGCACTTTGTCGTCACAGCCTCCCAGGCGGTAGCGATATTCTTGATACACATTAAAATGTTGTAGTGTTTCCAAACATCTCGCATACGAAGGTGGTTCGGAGATAGTTGGCCTCTACGGTCGCAATCAAACCTTGGTCCATAGGCTGGATGAGTGGAGTCGTGTTTGGCGGAAGAAAAACAAATTTTACATCTGGATGGAGATCGCCTAGATGTGGTGGGTGTCCAGGCGCGTTCTTGAGTAGCAATAAAATCTTGAAAGGAATATCTTTCTCTAAATATATATATATAATATGGCAAGTGATTGTGGTCGTAAAGTCGAATGGTCGTAAGTTGCATAGTCGTAAGTCGAGCACTAGCTGTACATGCTTACCAAGCTCCGACCCTCGCGGAAAGAACGCTTTTATGATATCAAAACCAATCGCCGTTGCCTTTCGCAAGGCGCGGCGTTCTAAGTGGTGACTCTGGATAACTTTGTGCTGATCGCATGGCCTCACGTGCCGGTGACGCATCTTTCAAATGTCTACCCTATCAAATGTCGATGGTACGTGACATGCCTACCATGTTTGTAACGGGTAACGGGGAATCAGGGTTCGATTCCGGAGAGGGAGCAAGAGAAACGGATACCATATCCAAAGAAGGCAGCAGGCACGCAACATACCCACTCACAGGACGGGCAGGTAGTGACGAAAAATAACAATACGGGACTCTATCGAGGCCCCATAATTGGAATGAGTACACTTTAAACCCTTTAACAAGGATCTATGGAAGGGCAAGTCTGGTGCCAACAGCCGCGGTAATTCCAGCTCCAAAAGCACATATTAAAGTTGTTGCAGTTAAAATGATGGTAGTTGGATCTGGAGTGTTCAAAGCAGGCCTCGGTTGCCTGAATAATGGCGCATGGAATAATTGAATAGGATCTCGGTTCTATTTTGTTGGTTTTCGAAACTGGTGGTAATGATTAACAGTGACAAACGCGGGTAGTCGTATTGCGGCGTTAGAGGTTTAATTTTTGGATCGTCGCAATACGAACTACTGAGAAAGCATTTGTAAGGAATGTTTTCGTTAATCAAGAACGAAAGTCAGAGTCGCGAAGACGATCAGATACCGTCGCAGTTCTGACAAATAAACGATGCCGACTAGCAACCCCAGTAGGGTTGAAGCGAAACTAAAACAAAATGAAATATACCTCAGCTACCAAATCCATTGCGTATAAAGTCCGAAAAATTTGCAAGGTTCCACCACATGCTTGGTCCAGACATATTTTCTACGGCTCTAAGCTGAGGGATGTGGCTGAACGCCTCTATGTCAATATTACCCGGTATGAGGGCCTGGCCGTTACTCATCCTCTGCTGCATGGAAGTGAAATGCTGAGCCAGCAGTATCTGCAGCCTAGCGTGTGCCTTACGTCTGTAAAGACTGCAAGTGCCACTACTGTGTGGGCATTAATGATGAAAAAGCGTCCCAGTCAGTATCTAAAGCTCATTGAGTGGGTGTTATGAAAGGTGAAAAAGCGTCCCATTGGCACGAAATGGAATATTGCTTGGCTAGAAAATCCATTTCGTGGAAGTCCGAAGCGAAATCTTGCTGTGTGGATGTCGTCTGCATACTAGTCGCCCTTGGTCTTCAGAGGACCAGCCTGTCGTGAACGGAAGGCTCAATATACGGAAGTGAGGCTAAGCAGCCATGTGCAGGACGTGACGATTCCTAGGGTGAGCCTAGCACCAGAGCAATATGTGTCGGCTCTACAATTATGGACGCCTCCTTGGATGGCGGGGAATGCCCATGGTCTGCCCCTGAATTTCCTTGAGGACCGACCGCGGTATCTTCGGCCATTCTAACTTGACCAGCAGGGATGTAGATGACACCACAACAGTGAGAGTCCAGTATCCGGCTGATAATGAGAGTATAATGTCCTTCGAAACACCCGGGAAGGTTAACTTAGTCAATAAATGCCCACAGAAGTCGGATGTGTCAACCTAAAGTCGTAAGTAAAGCAGCTCTGCTGTAAACAGGCACAACGCAATTACGTCTGGAAGAAAAAAAACAGTAGGGATGAACGCAGAAGAAGAAAGTGTAGTATCTGCACTTGATTGTTCAAGGGTCACCAGCAGAGGCAGTCATCCGAATGACACACAGGGACGTGGGGACCTGATGGGGTGGCGCTGGTACTTAGGGGAACAGCGAGTTCTTATTTTTTTTTTTTAATTCTCGACTAAAGAACAATTATGTTACAAATTTAGAAAACACACCACATTAAAAGAAACACACGTAATTAAACTGGTGTAAGGGACATAACACTATTTCAGATATTATTTGAAGGGACATTACTGAAACCATCATAAGTGTATTAAGTTATTTAAATAACTGTAGATTTACTAATAATCTTTTATAAATTATTTTATGTCTTTGTCTATAGATGCATAAGTCATAAATGACAAGATAAGATATTTAAGTTTTCATTAAAATTTATGTAGAAGTAATGCTTTGTTTTATATGAATGTGAATGTTATAGTGCATGTTTGTAATCCTCCTTCATGTTAAATTAAATATTTTGTGCTTTCAATTGCACAGGAAAAAGAATTGTCAATTTCAATAATTTTTGTCGGGCCTGTCAAAGGCCAAATACCCTTAATATCACCTCTCGGACCCCTTGGCTAAAGTAGAAGTGTAGAATCTGCGCTTGATATTGCCAGGGCCACATGCAGAGGCGGTCATCCGAAAGACACAATAACGTGGGACCTTGATGGGTGGCCATGACACCCTTGGGAACTACGATCCCTGTAAAAAAAAATCATCCTAATTTTCAGAACAGACAGTCGAGACAGGAACACAGAGCTGATTCACGACTCTGGTGATCGAGTGAGATGACAGAACATGACCGCCCACGCTTATCGGCATAGCACATGATCGAATGTTCAGCACTTTTCATTGTTTCACGGCATTTTGATCTCTCTCTCTCTCTCTCTCTCTCTCTCTCTCTCTCTCTCTCTCTCTCTCTCTCTCTCTCTCTCTCTCTCTCTCTCTTGCCCTATCGCTCCCTCCCTCTCTATTTCTCCCTCTCGCTACCTCTCTATATCTCCCTCGCTCTCCATCTCTCTCTCCCTCTGTCAGCTCTCCCCCCTCTCTCTCTTTCCCTCTCTCATCCTCTACCACTCCTCTCTCTATCCCTCTTTCTCCCCCTCTCTCTTTCTCCATCGCTATTTCTCTCTCTCTCTCTCTCTCTCTCTCTCTCTCTCTCTCTTATAATATGTTAAAGTTTATTTGATTTGATTTGATTTGATTTCTCTCTCTCTCTGTCTCTGTCTCTGTCTGTCTGTCTCTCTCTCTCTCTCTCTCTCTCTCTCTCTCTCTCTCTCTCTCTGTCTCTCTCTCTCTCTCTCTCTCTCTTAGAAGACACATCTACCGATTTCTCTCTAACTGGTAAAATGGGACACCAGTTGTCATTTTTATGTATGGTCACTGAGTGAAACTGTTAATTGTTTAAATTGGAAGAAATATAGTTTTGGAGAATTGGTTGTTTTTGAATAAGGTCTCACTGTTCCCCCATGGGCCAGAGCCGCTCCATCAGGTCCCTACGTCCCTGTGTGTCATTCGGATGACTGCCTCTGCTGGTGGCCCTGGCAAGATCAAGTGCAGATACTACTCTTCGATCTTAGCCAAAAGGCCGAGAAGGGATAGCATTATTAAATTGATTTTAATAGAAATAATAGGTGCCCCATTAAAGCATTACATGATTCTTGTCAGAACCAATAGGCAATCGTTTCTATAGTCTGTCCAGAAATGAATGCCGTCATTCACGATCAATTATTTTGAAAATTGTCTGTTGCATCTTTATGACATTTTTCCTGTCGTCTTATATTTACCCCCACCCAAGGAATATGTCTTTGATAGGTCCAAAAGCAACTTAAATCATCGAAAGCAGTGACATTTCTTTGATGTTTTGGCGAAAATGTAGTGAATTCACGCTAACAAACTAGTCTTACAGTAAAGCATGTCATTTCAGGTATCGACACAAGTACAAGGCGTAGCCAGATTCGTATGGGAATTAATTTATTAATTAATGTTTTGCATATCCTTTACAGGACATCGCTGTCAACATCAGCATCTTTCAGCTGATTGTTGATTTCTTGGCAAGATTACGCTCAGTAGTTTGCCATTGCTTTCTGAGAGACCGGCTCCATACTCACATAAGTCACTGGCGCTACTCGAACCGCTTCCAATTCTCGTGCACTCACGTCAACCACTAGAGTATTTGGGGTTACGTAGAAAGCTTCTAACTCCTCGGCCAGGGAGGATGGCAGTATGGGAGTGGGTGCAATAAATAAGTAGATTAAAAATCGACAGGGTCGACTGCATTGCACCGTGATTTTATCCCATATGGCCCAGTTTCTTTCCGCAGCGCGGAAAGCGTCGCACAAAGTACGAACTCCGTAGCTCCAGCGAGGCCCCTCGGGAGTCTCCGAAAAAATGTACTCGTGAAATCTATCTATCTATCTATCTATCTATCTATCTATCTATCTATCTATCTATCTATCTATCTATCTATCTATCTATCTATCTATCTATCTATCTATCTATCTATCTATCTATCTATCTATCTATCTATCTATCTATCTATCTATCTATCTATCTATCTATCTATCTATCTATCTATCTATCTATCTATCTATCTATCTATCTATCTATCTATCTATCTATCTATCTATCTATCTATCTATCTATCTATCTATCTATCTATCTATCTATCTATCTATCTATCTATCTATCTATCTATCTATCTATCTATCTATCTATCTATCTATCTATCTATCTATCTATCTATCTATCTATCTATCTATCTATCTATCTATCTATCTATCTATCTATCTATCTATCTATCTATCTATCTATCTATCTATCTATCTATCTATCTATCTATCTATCTATCTATCTATCTATCTATCTATCTATCTATCTATCTATCTATCTATCTATCTATCTATCTATCTATCTATCTATCTATCTATCTATCTATCTATCTATCTATCTATCTATCTATCTATCTATATATCTATCTATCTATCTATCTATCTATCTATCTATCTATCTATCTATCTATCTATCTATCTATCTATCTATCTATCTATCTATCTATCTATCTATCTATCTATCTATCTATCTATCTATCTATCTATCTATCTATCTATCTATCTATCTATCTATCTATCTATCTATCTATCTATCTATCTATCTATCTATCTATCTATCTATCTATCTATCTATCTATCTATCTATCTATCTATCTATCTATCTATCTATCTATCTATCTATCTATCTATCTATCTATCTATCTATCTATCTATCTATCTATCTATCTATCTATCTATCTATCTATCTATCTATCTATCTATCTATCTATCTATCTGTGCCACTACTGTGTATGCATTAATGATGAAAAAAGTGTCCTAGTCAGTATCTAAAGCTCGTTGAGTGAGTATTATCATAGGTGGAAAAGCGTCCCATTGGCACGAAATGGAATATTGCTTGGCTAGCAAATTCATTACGTGGAAGATCGAATCGAAAGCTCCCTGCGTGGATGTTGTCTGCATATTGGTCCCTTCTGGTTTTCGGAGGAGTAGCCTGTGGTGAACGGAGGGCTCAATATACGGAAGTGAGGCTAAGCAGCCATTGCAGAACGTGACGATTCCTTGGGTGAGCCCAGTACCAGAGCGCTATGTGTCGGCTCTGCAATTATGGAAGACTCCTTGGATGGCTTGGAATGCCCATGGTCTGCCTCTGCCTTTCCTTGAGGGCCTACCTGGATGTCTCCTGTTGTTCTAGGTGGGCCAGCTGGGATAGGGATAACACCACAACTGTAAGAGTCGAGAAAGCGACCAAGACGCACGAATCGGAATACAGGTTGGCTAGCAAACCCATTTCGTGGAAAGTCCGAACCGAAAACTTGCTGAGTGGATGTCATCTGCAGTCTGACCTCTCCTGGTTTGCGTCGGGAGCGGCCTGTGGCAAACGAAATGCCCAATATACGAAAGTGAGGCTAAGCAGCCAGGTATAGGCCGTGAGGTTTCCTTGGGTGATATCAGTACCAGTTCGCTATGTGTCGGCTCTGTAATTATCGTAGCCTTCTGGGATGGTGGGCCCATTGTCTAGCCTTGCCTTCCCTTGAGGGTTGACCGGGATGTCTTCGGCCGTTCTAATTTGACCAGCTGGGATGTAGATGACACCACAACAGTGAGAGTCAAATGTCAGACACAGAGTGGGATGTTCCTTGGAACAGCCGGGAAGGTTAACCCGGTCAACAAATGTCCACGAAAGTCTGATGTATCGGCCAAAAGGCGCACGTAGAGTAGCTCTGCTGTAAACAGGCACAACACAATAACGTCAGAGTGAGAGTCTGAAAAAAAAAGCTCTGGATGAACGCAGAAGAAGAAGAAAGTGTAGTATCTGCACTTGATCTTGCCAGGGCTACTAGCTGAGGCAGTCATTCGAATGACACATAGGGACGTGGGGACCTGATGGGATGGTTCTGGTACTTGGAGGTACAGCGAGTCCTTATTAAAAAAAAAAATTTCTCGATTTAGGAAAAGTTATTAAAAACAATATCCTCCTCAATAGGAACACATGTAACTAAAATGTAGGTAAGGGACATAACACTGTATCATTTATTTTTTTAAAGGGACTTTACTAAAATCATCAAAAGTGTATTATATGATTTAAATACATGTAATATTTAAAATAATCTTTTATAAAAGATTTTACAAAATTAAATAGAGATGTATAAAATATAATTGAGGAGATACAAATTTTACGTGCTTTTTCAAGTTTTGTAAAATATAGTGGTTTAGTTTCATAAATATGAGAATTTAATAGTGCAGTTTTTTATCTACATCCATGATACATTAAGTGTTTTTGGTCTTTCAACAGCAGAAGATTCATATCGATGTTAATGATAGAAATTTTTGTCAGGCCTGTCAAAGGCTTAATAGAACAAAATAATGTCAAAGGCTTAACACACTCAATAACACCTTTCGGAACCCTTGGCTAAAGTAGAAGTGTAGAATCTTCGCTTGCTCTTGCCAGGGCCACATGCAGATGCGGTCATCCTAATGACACAATGACATAAGGCCTTGATGGGTGCCTACAACCCCTTTCAGAACCACGACCCCTGTAACAAAAGATTCTTAATTTTCAGCACTTGATTGTTTTACGGCATTTTGATCTCTCTCTCTCTCTCTCTCTCTCTCTCTCTCTCTCTCTCTCTCTCTCTCTCTCTCTCTCTCTCTCTCTCTCTCTCTCTCTTGCACTCTCAGAAGACACGCCTATCTGTTTCAGTCTAATTGGTAAAATGGGGCGCTTGTTGGGTGATATACCGTGAATTGTTTAAACTGGAAGAAACTTAGTCTCAGAGAAATTTTCTTTGTTTTTTAAATAAGTGTTTGCTGATTCCCCCAAGGGCCAGAGCCGCCGAATCAGGTCCCCATATCCCAATGTGTCATTAGGATTCTTATTCTCTTATCTTATAACAGATGATGGCAGAAGTGAAATGGAAATCAAAAAGAGATTAGGATAAGCCAAAAATGCTTTTAACGGCGTGAAATTAGTATTAACATCTAGAGAGATTAATAACGCATTAAAAATGAGAATTGTCAAATGCTACGTATATTCAACGCTACTATATGGCTCGGAAGCCTGGACATTGAACAAGCAGCTATAGTGTGTGTGTGTTTTTTTTTTTTTTTTTTTTGCCTCAATATAAAATTCAATATCTCAGTAACCAACTGAGGGGAAATGATGAGATTTAGCATATAACCTTATCATTATGTCCACCCAACAAAATAAAATTTTGTTCTGGAGATTGTACAGCAGATTTCAATGTTTGTTTATATGCGGAATATAGTTTACGGCTCCCGGATTCATGCCATCATTTTAAGAGTATTACAGCTTCAGCAAGACACACCCCCGCTCTTTTTGAATTTGTCTGACGGTTTTCGTTTTGGCACAGACTGAGGGAATTTATATGGGATAGTTCAGAGGTGTCGTCACACTGTATGTTCTTTCATGAAACGTGATTATATAAATAAATTAGCTCGCTCGGTCGGCTTCGCCCAGCTCCTGGCGGGGATCTATCTATCTATCTATCTATCTATCTATCTATCTATCTATCTATCTATCTATCTATCTATCTATCTATCTATCTATCTATCTATCTATCTATCTATCTATCTATCTATCTATCTATCTATCTATCTATCTATCTATCTATCTATCTATCTATCTATCTATCTATCCATCCATCCATCCATCCATCCATCCATCCATCCATCCATCCATCCATCCATCCATCCATCCATCCATCCATCCATCCATCCATCCATCCATCCATCCATCCATCCATCCATCCATCCATCCATCCATCCATCCATCCATCCATCCATCCATCCATCCATCCATCCATCCATCCATCCATCCATCCATCCATCCATCCATCCATCCATCCATCCATCCATCCATCCATCCATCCATCCATCCATCTATGTATGTATGTATGTATGTATGTATGTATGTATCTATCTTTCTATCTATCTATCTATCTATCTATCTATCTATCTATCTATCTATCTATCTATCTATCTATCTATCTATCTATCTATCTATCCATCTATCTATCTATCTATCTATCTATCTATCTATCTATCTATCTATCTATCTATCTATCTATCTATCTATCTATCTATCTATCTATCTGTGCCACGACTGTGTATGCATTAATGATGAAAAAAGTGTCCTAGTCAGTATCTAAAGCTCGTTGAGTGAGTATTATCATAGGTGGAAAAGCGTCCCATTGGCACGAAATGGAATATTGCTTGGCTAGCAAATTCATTACGTGGAAGATCGAATCGAAAGCTCCCTGCGTGGATGTTGTCTGCATATTGGTCCCTTCTGGTTTTCGGAGGAGTAGCCTGTGGTGAACGGAGGGCTCAATATACGGAAGTGAGGCTAAGCAGCCATTGCAGAACGTGACGATTCCTTGGGTGAGCCCAGTACCAGAGCGCTATGTGTCGGCTCTGCAATTATGGAAGACTCCTTGGATGGCTTGGAATGCCCATGGTCTGCCTCTGCCTTTCCTTGAGGGCCTACCTGGATGTCTCCTGTTGTTCTAGGTGGGCCAGCTGGGATAGGGATAACACCACAACTGTAAGAGTCGAGAAAGCGACCAAGACGCACGAATCGGAATACAGGTTGGCTAGCAAACCCATTTCGTGGAAAGTCCGAACCGAAAACTTGCTGAGTGGATGTCATCTGCAGTCTGACCTCTCCTGGTTTGCGTCGGGAGCGGTCTGTGGCAAACGAAATGCCCAATATACGAAAGTGAGGCTAAGCAGCCAGGTATAGGCCGTGAGGTTTCCTTGGGTGATATCAGTACCAGTTCGCTATGTGTCGGCTCTGTAATTATCGTAGCCTTCTGGGATGGTGGGCCCATTGTCTAGCCTTGCCTTCCCTTGAGGGTTGACCGGGATGTCTTCGGCCGTTCTAATTTGACCAGCTGGGATGTAGATGACACCACAACAGTGAGAGTCAAATGTCAGACACAGAGTGGGATGTTCCTTGGAACAGCCGGGAAGGTTAACCCGGTCAACAAATGTCCACGAAAGTCTGA